>JAQMWT010000488.1:10000-147716 GCA_029834535.1 Chrysophaeum taylorii | reverse complement strand
GCGGGTGCGCCGTGTGAGACATTGAGACGGACTTGGGTGACGGTGGTGCTATTATCGACATACATTGGGACCGTGTGACGAGGGAGATCAAAGTCATCAAAAGTTTGAGAAGCCAAGAGAGCTCAGCAGTAGCGGCGTAAAGAGCGAGCAAATCAGCTTCAAAAAAAGAGAGAGTAAGAAAGTACTGCGAAATGGAGCAGTAGGCGATCATAGAGCCAGCAACAAAAGAAGAGCGAGCAAGTAAGTACTGCGAGCGGGAGCAGTTGGCGATCATAGAGCCAGCAAGCTGTGGAGTGGCGGTCATCAGGGTCGTCGGCCCAGCTGGAGTCGGAATAACCACAGAGACGAAGGGTAGAATCGCGACCAAGAACAAGGGCAAGATCGTGAGAACCATTGAGGTAACGAAGAGTGTGGGATAAAGCGTGCCAGTGGGGTTTACCAGGATTGTGGGAAAAACGCGCACACTGATTGACGGACCAAGTGATATCAGGGCGAGTCATGATGGAGATGAAGAGGACACAGCCAACAATACGGCGAAAAGGGATGCGTGCCATGAAAATGTGATCTGGAGAACCAGGAGTAGGACAATCAGCCGCAGAAAGATGAAGACCTTTGGGAGCGGGAGTGAGTTCGGGTTTACTGTTGATGAGGCGATGTTCGGTAAGGATTTCACGGATAGCATGGGATTGGTCAAGAGTGAGGGTTCTCCGAGGGCGATCACGCGTAATGCGAAGACCAACGTAAGAGGTGAGATCAAGTTCATTGACGTCAGTGAAAGCGCGGAAACGGAGGAAAAAAACGGCTTGGTAATGGCCAATGCAATGACGAGGGTGCGCCACAAGAAGATCATCAACGACCAGAACGAGACGTAGAAGGACGGTAGAATTGAGTACGAGCTTGTAATGGCAAGTGTCACCAGATCCGCGGACGAAGCCACAGTCATTGACGAGAAAGCGTGCCAAATAAAGCCACCAATTACGACAAGCTTGTTTGCAACCATACCAAGAGCGACGGAGCGTGTAAATGATTTTGAAACCATCGGTGGGTTGGCGAGGAGCATAACCTTCGGGTGGCCAGAAATAGATGTCTTCGTCAATGGGAGCTTGGATAAAAGCGGAGTTGACATCCAACTTATGCGAATCCCAGTCATGAACAGCGACAAAGGTTAGAAAGAAACGGATCGTGACGATGTTAGCAACCGGTGAGTAGGTGTCATGATAATCAATGCCGTGAAGCTGGGTGTAACCGCTGACGACTAGGCGAGCCTTGTACGATTTGAAGCGGCCAGAGTCATACTTCTTGCGGAGGATCCACTTGAGGGTACAAATGTTGCCAGAAAAAGTCGAAGGAAGGCGAATAACATCCCAGCAACCAAGCTGACCAAGAGAGCTGTATTCTTTAGCGATGGCTTGTAACCAGCCAGGACGCTCAGGATAGGTCGGAGCTAAAGCTTCACGTAAATGGGTGGAAGTAATAGTAGTTTCGTCAAGGTCTGAATACTGAGACATTTCTTCGGAAGCAGAGTAATAAACATGTGCATGGGGATCAACAAGGGTGGTAGCTAAACAAAGGGGAAGGAAGGCATAATGAACTAACAAACGAAAGCTAACATAAGAGACATACAAAGAGTTACAGAAGAAAACAGAAGCGACAGAGGAAACAGAATCGACATTGTGACAGGATGAAACAGAATCGACATTGCGTTGTTGACAAACGCCAGTATGAAAGTTTGTTGGTTGTTGTAATGCGCTTTGGTCGACTTTGCGCTGTCGGCTCCGTTTGGCTCGACTTTGTTTTGCACTTTCCTCAGGAGGTTTTGGGCTCTTTGGTTTTGTCGGCTCTGGTTTGCTCGACTTTGTTTTGCACTTTCTGTTGTTTTCTCTCTTTGGTGCGTCGGAGTTTATGAGCTCGTAGAATGGTCGGTTCACGTGATGGAGTGATCAGTCCCAGTGAAACCGGCGCATTCTCATCAAACAAGGGGCAAGGGGGTAACAGCGGAAGAAGAACAGGTGACAATCGGGCAACAGCAGGAACAGGTGTCAATGGGGCAACAATAGACGAGAGCTTGGAAGCGTGATTCGAGAAAGTCAGAACAACGTTGAAGTGCCTTCGGTGGTTGACATTGCAGGAAATCGGGTAAGTGAAACTGTCAGCAAAATCGAGGTCTGAAGAACAATAGCGACAAAAGTGCCTGGAATGACGTGCGTTAGACGATTGTTGCCACTGAGAATCGCAGCGGGGCAAAGATAGCGGAAACACAAGCATATGATGGCGGTGTACCAGACGTCTGATGAGAACGTTGCCTTTGGGCAGATATGTTGTATGGTGACCAGGTTATGACGATGGTCCGGAGGCGACTGGAGCAAAAACAGGCGTAAACAGGGTTGATGCGAACGTTGGGTGTTTGGTTGTTGTGGCGCGAGGAAGTTGCCATGGGCACGACCGCGTCCTGTACGCGAAGATGGAAGACTTCGGACGCGCCAGCGGTGTAAGGAACGAACACAGGTAGACCAGGCTGCTGTATGCCAGCCTGCTGTGACAGATAAGAAAGTGGCCCGTTTTCGCATTCGCAAGAACGAAGTTGCCATATGGGCCAACGTTGGGGGAGCATACGGCGAGCTTCGTTCGTCATACTCGAATAGACTGCTGTAGAAGTTGGCGACAGTGGCAAAACAGTTGTGGCACGTAAGAACGTTGCAGATAGCTTGCAGATAGCGTCGCAGTGGCACGTAAGAACATTGCAGATAGCGTCGCGGGTGCTGAGCACGGAATTCACTGCGATAGCAAAACCGGAGTTTAAAGGTCAGAAAAACGGCGAAAAGGCGAGAGTTTTTGCGCGAAGGAGAACCACAAATCACACAGCAAAGAAGCGTCTGTCCAGGATCCCGAAGATGAGCGATCCAACCACATAGGAAGCACGAAAACTGCGCACGCGAAAAATTGACAGGCACAGCTTAGTTGTGGCAGGTGAAATGCGCGATGGAACGTGATTCGCTGGTTTTACCAAAACCGACAAGCACAACGAGGAGTGGATCAACGAATAGGTGAAAATGCACAACGGGGAGTGGAGCAACGAATAGGCAGAATACAGAACGAGGTGGGGAGCAACGACGAGGTGAAAAGACAGAACGAGGAGAGGAGCAACGAATAGGTGAAAATGCACAACGGGGAGTGGAGCAACGAATAGGCAGAATACAGAACGAGGTGGGGAGCAACGACGAGGTGAAAAGACAGAACGAGGAGAGGAGCAACGAATAGCGGAAAATACAGAACGAGGCGCCTGTGCAATGGGAGCTAAAAACAAAAACGAGGGGCCTCCGTGGGATGGGGTTGTTGATGTGCTTGCATCAGACATTCGGCGGTACACACGCTAACTTGGAATTATCTTGATTGGCAGAAAGGTGCAAAGATGATAAGATAGAGTATCGGTAGGTGGATGTGAGACGTTGGATGCGGCCGTTTAAGGCGGTGAAGGGGGTGTAATAGGTGGTGGTATTAAGAAAAGCGGCGGAGTGGAACTAGAATCAGTCAAGGTTGGAGTAGGCATAGGAGCAGAAAAGGTAGTGTTGCTGGTGGTTTTGGTGGGTTGGTGTTGTAACAGTTGTTGGGATCATTGGGAGTGTTGCGCTGTTGAGAAGAACGGCGATGGTGGGTAGGGCGTTGTCGTGGAATAGCTAGGAACTTTGAAACTTGCGGCAGTCCCCCTTAAAGTGATGATCCTTGCAGCAGCCGCCAAAAGGACATCGGGTAGTGCGTTTGTAAAGTCGCGTGAAGTTCATGTCGCGGTTGTCATGTTGTTCGCGTGAAGTTCATGTCGCGGTTTTCATGGATATCAACGTTGTTGCTTGACGCGAAAGTCTTCTTCATCAGAGCAGCGAGATGCTGAGATGCTAGTCTAAGGATCGTTGGTCGAGATAATGTGATCACCGGTAGAGATGATCATGTTCGCGAGACGACGTGGCTAGTGGTGGAAAAGATGTCGCGCACCGCTGAAGGCATCAAGTTTGTGCGAAAAAAGCTTGCTAGCTTGAATGTCGATCGAGGACATGATAGACGAACAACGAACCGAACACGTAGCAATGAACTGAAGCCGATAAGGAGTCGCCGTTATCCGTGAAGAAGTCAAGCAGTCGTTCGACCGCGGACGACACCTGGTACCATGTTACGAATGGAGGCGTTACCGACTAGCGAGAAGAGAATGACGTAGGGATACTGGATACGTGGTGCAGGGGTAAGTGTCATAGCTTCCTCACACACGAGTTGAAGGTCTCCTCCACAACGGCCCGTTCAACGAACGAGTCGTAGGTAACCAAAGCAAAAAAATGGTGTTATGGTGGTGGGTAGTTGTGTTGGTCCAAAGCACTGCTGGAGCGTGGTGGTTTGGCGGTGGCAGCAGCAAGTCAGAGACGTGTGCGAACAAGGAGGAGTGCTTGCCGAGCTGGCAGCCGTCGCGGGTGCTGGGGGAGGTGACGGATCTGACGCCGACGATGGTTGCGGCCAAGGTTGAAGGGTACCAGAGGATTGCAAGCGAGGAGGAGGAAGAGATTGCGATTCTAAAAGTCGGGAACCCCGATATGGAGGGGTGGGACGCGGCGATGGCGCGGGGGTGCTTCGTGGTGGACCAGGTCGAGGGCCTCGCCGGCGCGCTGGAGCGACTGACGTCGGTCGCTTTTTCGGTCGTAACAAGAACAGCAGCAGCAGCAAACCAGGCGCTCGTGACGGTGAGGGATGACTTGTCGGTGGAACTCTCCTCGGAGGCCGTCTGGCGCGCCGCGACCAACGGGCGGTGGGGAAAGAAAGAGGCTTGCCGGCGCGACGGCCGCGCGGTGATATCGAGATTAGGAGCGACGCTCGGTTCTGGGTCGCTGTTCGCGCCGGAAGGCTGGGGCGGGCTCGAGATTCCCCGGTACTCCTCGAATTCGGTACCACAGGTGCGCGCGCGGCTGAACGGCGACTTCGGATCGGCGATGGCTGGCGTCCCTTTGGCGCCGTCAGAGTTCGAGAGTTTGGACGATTTCGTGAGAACGGGGTGCGAGCGGGCGAGAGCAAAGACGATAGGAGTTGAAGGGCTCGTCGGCGGCGCGTCGGGCGCCCCCCTCCGGGTGAGCGACCACTCGTCCTGCGAAGCTTCCGAGGGGGCGCGGTGCTTCGATATCACGGGAACGCGGATCTCGAGCCTCGAGCAAGCCGAGAGAATCGCGCGCGATCGACGAGCCGCGAAAGGGTATCCGTTTGATGGCGGGTGGGACGACGCGGCCGCCCCCGACCTCTGGTTCGTACCCTCGGGGCTCCACTTTGTGTGGCCGACGGTCGCCCCCGGCCACGAGACCCTGACCGTCATCGGCGACGACCCCTCGATCCTCGCCGAGGTGACGACTTTGTCCATGCAGCCGGCGGTGTTCAGGATTCGCGGCTTTTTGGACGCGAAGGAGGCCAAGGAGACGGTCGACCGAAACAGACCGCGAATCAAGCCGAGCGAGGTGGGGCTCGTGGGCCGCGCCGGCGACAAGACCCGGACATCCTCCAACGCCTGGGACACGTCGTCGCCCGGCGCTCGAGCTTTGATAAATCGGGCGTTCCGCCTCCTCAAGGTCGACCCCGACAGAAAGCTCGAAGACGGGCTGCAAGTTCTCCACTACGAAAACGAACAGTGGTACAAGCCCCACGTCGACTACTTTACCGCAAAAAATGGCGGTGCCGCCGCCGACGAGAGCGCGTTTTCGAACGCGAATCCGACAGAGCGCAACGGGACGAATCGGTTCGCTACCGTATTCTTGTACCTGTCCGACGCTCCGAGCGGAGGCGAGACCGTGTTTCCGCTCTCGACGACGCACCTCGAATACGACGGTGGTCGCTTGACGGCCGAAAACACCGTCAACACGCCCGGGTTCATCCGGAACGAAGACGCCGAGTGGGTCTGCGACGAGTCGAGCCGAGCGCTGCGCGTCAAACCGCGAGTCGCCGAGGCCGTCCTCTTCTACTCGCAGCGCGGCGACGGCTCCCTCGATGCCTACTCCCTCCACGGCTCCTGTCCGATCCACGAGGGCGAGAAGTGGGCGGCTAACTTGTGGGTCTGGAACCGACCTCGCGATGCGATCGACAAGATCAAATCTGCCGCCAAAGCCCAGTTCTCCGTCGTCTTCCACAACGACCACCCCGACGCCGCCATTTCCCTCCACTGGGACGACGCCTCGACCTTTACCAAGATGGGCGACATTCAACCGGGAGCCCACCTCTCGATGAACACCTTCCCCGGTCACGCCTTCGTCGCGACGCCCGTCGACGACCCAAAACTTACCCTCGGACGATGGACCATGCGCCACGGCAAGACTCAAATCCGTATCTCAACTTATTCTCCCTCAAAGACCGAGCGCCGCCCCGCATCTCCCCCGAAAGTATTCCAGTAATAAATAAATAATTTATTTATTTATTTATTTATTGTGCTGTCATTCATTCGCCTCCTGCCACCTCCATATATGAGCCCCTAGTATGTATGTATGTATGTATGTATGTATGTTGTTGTATATATGTCTAAATGTCGCTCCTCAACGAAAGAAAGAAAGAAAGAAAGAAACGGAAACAAACGACGTCCTCTTGTTTTCTTTTCCACTCCACTCGACTCGACTCGACTCGACTCGACTCGAGATGATGATGATATGATAATGGGGCATCACCACGAAGGACGCCACTTGTTGTTGTTGCTGGTGGTCTTGGCGGTGTTGTTGTTGGCTGCGAGGAGATTCTCTATCGCCTGCTTGGCCGTATTGACTTCTTCGCGGTCCGTAGTCGGCGAGTTCGCGAGCCATTTGAGGGTTGGGAGGAGCTTGGCCGGCTTGGCGGCCGCCGCCTTGTTCGCGGCGGCGTTGGCGGTGACGTAGGCGAGGGTCCGGGCAGCCCACTTCCTGGCCTCGCCGTTCGTCCCCGAGATAGCGACGAGCGGGCCGTATCCGCCGGCCTTGGCGATCGCGACCTGATTTTCGGCGTCGGTCGCCAAGTTGGCCAGAGCGCGGGAGGCGTGCTCTTTCGCGCCGAGCGAGCCGGAATTTGCGACGTTGACGAGGCGCGGAATAGCTCCGGCTTTGACGATCGCCTTGCGATTCGTCGCGTTGACGGCGATGTTGGCGAGGGCTCTCGACGCCTCTTCCTCCGAGGGCTCGTGCCCCAGGAGACCGACGAGCGAGGGTATCCCGCCCGCGCGAACGATCGCGACCTGATTGAGGAGATTGTTGAGCGCGAGGTCCGCCAAAACGCGAGCCGCCTCGTGTCTGGCGGACGTGTTGGTGAGTTTGACGAGCCGCGGGACGGCGCCCGCTCGCAGGATGGCCACCTGGTTTGCTGGGTTGGACCGCGCCAGCTCGGAGAGGACGGTCAAACCCGCCGTGCACTTGCCCATGCTTCGGACGAGGGGCTCGATGCCGCCCGCGTTCTTGATCGCGCCCTTGATCTGCGGATTTTCCGAGCAGAGTCTCGCGAGCGCCGTGGCGGCAGCCCCTTCGTGGCGTTCGTCGCCGAGGAGTGCGACGAGCGGGAGAATGCCGCCGGCCCTCGCGATGGCCGCCTGGTTTTCTGGGGTCCGCCAAGCCAGATTCGAGAGCGCGCGCACGGCCTGATCCTTGGCCTCGTCGGCGCCCGAGCCCGCGATCGACACGAGGGGCGGGATGCCGTCCAACGACGCGATCAAAGCGCGGTTCCGGCCGTTCAAGGCGAGGTTACGGAGGGCGGCCGCGCCCAGCCTCTTGGACTCGTCCGAAGAACCCTCCAGGAGCAAGATCAGGGGCCCTATCCCGCCCGCGTTGGCGACGCCGACGCGATTCTCCTCCGACTTGGCTGCGACGTTCCCGATTGCGCGCGCCGCCTGCTCCTTGGCCTTGGGGGAGCTGTTCGTCTCGGGCATCAAGACCCGCGCGAGCGCGGGGATCGCCTCGGCGATCTTGTCTTGGATCTTTTCGTTCGGCGCGAGATTTCCCAACGCCTTCGCCGCCTGCTCTCTCGCCTCGTCGTTGCCCGTCTCCAACATCGCGACGAGCGGCGGTATGCCGCCTTTCTTCACGATCGCGACCTGGTTTGCCGTGTTGGCCGCGAGGGCCGAGATCGCCGCGGCCGCGTTCGGCTTGGCCGCCTCGGTCCCCGATTCGGCGACGTTGATCAGCACGGCCAGTCCCGCCTCGGCTATCAACACCTGATTCGCCGGATTGTCGCGCGCGAGATTCGCCAAAGCGCGCGCCGCATAATGCTGGAGGGCCTCGTCGGCCGCGAGCGCCACGAGCGGATCGATCGCGCCCGCCCGCGCGATCTCGTCGCGATTGTGCTTGTCGATCGCCAAATTCGCGAGCGCTCCGACGGCCCGCGCCGACCCCGCGGCCGCCATCTCGACCAACGGCTGAATACCGCCCGCGACAGCGATCGACACCCTGTTCTCTTTGTTGCGCGCGAGACTCCTGATGGCCCGCGCCGCGAGCTGACGCTCGTCCGTCCCCAGCATCTCCACCAGCGCGTCGATCGCCTCGAACGCGGCGTGCTTGTTCTCGTCGGCGATGCCGTCGCACACCGTCGCGAGCGCGAGCACCGACTCGTGCCGGTCGTCGCGCGCCTCCACGACCTGCGCCGCGTGCTCGGCCGCGCGCCACTGTTCTATTTCGTTCCTCAGCTTGCGGTTTTCGACGAACGTCAAAGCTTCCGCGTGCTCCTCGCCGAGCGGGTCGCGCCGCGGCGACAGCCGCAGATGCTCCTCGAGAGCGACGCGCTCGTACGACTTACCCAGCAGCGATACGGGCTCCACCATCACCTCTTCCGTGATCGGACACACGAACTCCCGAGGCGGCTCGCCAGACCTCACCAAAGGATATCCTTCCGCCGCCAGAGGCTCTTCCGGCCGTGCCGTCACCACCAAAGGCCGCGCCACCAAAGTCCCCGTCCGCGCCACCAAGAGCTCCGACGAATAATAATCCTCCTCCTCCTGTTCCTCCTCCTCCTGCAGCTTCTCGAGGACCTCTCCCGCGTCCTCGAGGGAGTCCCTCGCCTCGCGCTGCCCGTTCATCGCCAGCAAAGCGAGGGCGTCGTGAATCGACTCCGCCGCCGACAGCAGCGTATAGCGTGGCGCCCGCGACTCCAAAACGGCGCTAATGTCCTTGAGCGCGTCGCGGAACGTCTCCAGAGGACTCTGAAAAGTGACTTCTTGATCGCGCGCAATCGACCGAAGAACGAAACCCACCGTTTCCACCAGACTCATAGCCTCGCCCTCCACATCTCCGTACTTCGCCTCCATCGCAGCGACGGCCGCGAGCATCTCCTCAACCATCAACATCTCTTCGTCACCCATCGCTCACTCTCCTGTGGAGTTTCTTATTTTTTTGCCTTCTACTCTCCTGGAAACAACAACAAACGAGCCCTTGATCATCATCATTGCCTCCCAAAAAAAATCACATGGACTCAACGGAAAGCCTATGTGGTGGTGGTGGTAATAATGCTTGCTTGTGGTCTCGTGCCAACCATGCCACGCGACACATTATTTATTTATTTATTCGGCAATTTAATTTATTATTGAGGCATACACAATAAAGTATCTTGGAAGAAATTCAACTTTAATCCGGCCATGACTTGACCGTATTGACATGACTTCTTTGAATGTGTCATTTCACGTTTCCTAACTACTAATCGACAGATGTTTGTCTGTTTGTCTGTTTGTTTGTCTGCTTGACTTTAAATGTCGACTGCGAAGAGCGGGGGGGTGTGTGTGGGGAGCATGAAGGATGTGTTTGTTTGTCCCTCGATTTAGGGTAAGGATCAGGTAACAGCGAGAGTAAGGATCAGGTAGGCGCGAGAGCCAGACAGTGATCCTCCAAGCCGTCTACGGCGACCTCGCAGACTATTTCCACGAGCCGCGGCGGCTCTTTCAGCGCGCCATTCTCACGCCCCGTCGAAACGATGTTGTCGATGCTGACAACGCGCGCATGACCGCGGCCTTTTTTTCCCGGAGACGAGGCGTCGGAGTTCTTTTTTTCGGCCGACTAGGTTGGGTCGGAAGCCGACGCCTCGCTCTTTACAGTAGAGTTTTCGGGAACTCCCTGACAACCAACGGCATGCTGACTTTGATCGCGAGCTTAATGTCTTCGCAATCTCGACCCGTCGCACGGCCACTGCAACGGTACCAGATACATGATCGATCGTGTCGTTGTCACCGAGGCTCCTCCAACCTGTATCCCTTAAGGCCCGCCGACGCCAAACGATCACCAAGAGCCAGGGCCAGACGCCCCGCGAGGTCGGCGTCCTCTTGGCGAAGCCCGTCTTCTGTCACGTCCAGCTCTACGTGGCTCTCTGTCGAGTCGGCAACCCCGAGGATATGCTCTTCTGAGTCGACGACTCCACCCTACCCCACACGTGCTGCGCAATACCGATAAGCCCCCTCCAGGCGTCTACACGCGCACTGTAGGTGGACTTACTGGGACCAGGTGAACTTCCTGGGTCTAAACATTGGGACTAGGTGAACTGAGTGACCAGGTGAACTTACTGGGACCAGGTGAACTTACTGGGGTGTTTAGAGTAAACTCAAGGGTTGGCGGCGCGTGCGGATCAAAGCAGCTTGGATTGGCGGGGGTGAGAGCGACGAGCTCAAAGGAGAGTGGGGTGAGTGGGTGTGAGCACGAGTGGGTTTACGCCGAACTTACTGCCAAAAATAATACTGGGGCTAGAGATTGGGAGTAGGTGAACTTAGCACCCGGAAAGTCCGCGCTGGGATGGGGTTCGCTCGGTTGGGCAGAACGCGACGGACAGGTCGATTGTTCGTGGACCAACACGTCCGCGGCCTGCGACGCTTTCGCACGACCTCGCACAAGACCGCGCGCAGTGGCGGTCCACCATCAACAAGTCCGTCCTCGTCCCTCGCCTCTGCCCCAACTGCGTGATTTTCCTCTGTGATACCGTACCGGCTCCTGCCGGTCCGGCCTGGCTCCCATGCTCGGGAGAGGTCTGAAGTTAGTTAGTTAGTAGGTGAACTTACTGGCCTGCACTTGTTGACTACTATTCGCTTCTCATCTTGTTTTGTCAAAATTCGAAAAGGAATGTGGAGGCGAGTTCGGCTCCCGACTCACCCGCGCCTCTATTGGCACGCTCATGGGCGGCGGCATGCCCTGCCCTCCTCATATGCCGGCCTCCTGGTGATTGATATCAGGCCAACCTGTTGCGCGCCGCTTCTTCCCGTTCGAGAGAGGACAATCGGACGTTGTCGTCGCTGCGTTCGCAAGCTTCGAAAACAAGCGCTTGCCCCACAACACACACCCCCCCCTCTTAGCAGTCGACATTTAAACACAAACACAAACCCTCGACCAAAACCGCAAACACGTGATTGTGTGTGTCGATCAAGAGGCTCAGCTCTTTGATTTGACACAAGGGGACACGAGTAAGAGGGTAAGTAAGGGTCACTGATAAACTCGTAGTCACGCCACATCGTATTTTAGGATTTCCAGCAGAAAGTCTAATAGCATGCCTCTCTGGACTCAAAGGGGTGTAACGAGAAACCAGGAGTTATCGCGACTGCACAGCCATCGACCGTACGATGCCCGAGGTGGGCTCGACGGCAGACGCGGCGCGCGCGACGGCGCCGGAGACTGAGGCATTATTTCCCGAAGAACGACGCTCGCCTCTGCGCTTGGTCTGGAGTTTAAGTTAACTCTCCGGCGCGTCGGGAGCGATCTGGTTATCGAGCACTGCGAGGCGACTGACTGGTGAGCAACCTAGGCAGTTTGTCTACGAGTTCGACGGCCGCGCGACTTTCTGGATGTCTAGGTCTCTCGCCTTCTAAAGCAAAGCGAAGAAGAAGAAGAAGGTGCACGTCTTGAGGGCCGAGGCCCACCGCAAGTGCGCGGTCCAAGATCTCGGCCCTTGCTACTGCCTGCGCTGTGCCATCGTTTTCTCCCCGAAGATGCAAGTCTACCCATCAAGCTAACGAGCATCGAGGACGCGGTGATCGAGGACCTGACGGGAAGCGAAGCCGAATCTCGCGTCACGGCCTGCCGCTCCAAGCTCGGTGGTTTCCTGCTCGCGCTGCCCGAATCGTATGTCAGTCGCGGGGCTGGACTACACCGGTCAAGGACGAGGCGCTCGAGAATGCCATGAAGCAGAAGGCTTCGGGAAGCTCGACTTGCTTGGCTCTCGTCGAGCTCTCGGGGGGCGTGACGTCAATATCGACGCCCGCGTGGTTTGTAGCGACGATTGTGCCGATTTGGATGAGGACATGGCGCGCGCCCGGCGCGAGCTCGCTGCCCAGGCTGCCCTGCAGCAACGGCAGAGCGGCGGCGGCGGTGACCGACCGACATGGCGGCCAAGGTGCAGCAGCAGCAGCAGCAGCAGCAGCAACAGCAGCAAATTCAGATGCTCTCGGCGCTCCTTGCACAGCAAGCTGGCGGCTGCCGCGCCAAAAACTACGTCCCTTTCAACCTGTTAGGAAAGATGCTAGGCAGCCCTCTAGCCCGCTTTCAACAACGGTCCCCTCTAGGACCTAGACCGTCGGTCACTGACAGCATGTGCTAGGAGACCACCCACCTCAGCGGTCTTTCTAGTTGTCTCGGCGCCCCGCTAAATGATGCACACCGTGGGCCGAGAGTCATGCGCGTAGTGGCTGCGCGTGATGATATGATGATCCCCGAGCTGGCGGTGACGAGACGATACCACAGCCCGGCGGTGAGACAGAGGGAGATACCACAAAACGTCGCGAGAGACCCTAGCAGGTGCTTTCTTCTTTGCTGTCCTCGCCTCTTCTTCACTCGGTTCGTTTCCTTGGCTTCGTGCTGCTGCCGTCCTGCCTTGTGTTTTCATCCGTCCGCTTCGCCGCCCTCGCCCTCTTTCAATGATACAAACGTCGCAGACGCACGAGGTGAACACGAAAAGTGAACAACACTATTGCGTCGAGTTTGTTTCCGGTTGCTTAGTCTCGTGGCCATTTAACAATTTACCATAACAGCCAAATCTTTTTTGTTTGCTCAATCATTGCCGCTGCCTCAACAGCCGGTGAGGCATCATTCTTTGATGCAGGCTGTGCCGTACTTGTGTTTTTCTACGCCACCACCTGTCACGACGTGCCTCCAGTACCGCTGCGCGTCGACAACGAGGGAACAGACAACCATCCCGATTCTACGCTTCAAAAAAAAACCCGAAGATTCGGGATAATCAAGGTCACACACGCCGCATTCGTTGTTTTCGATGTCCTGCGCACAAAATTGATAATAATGTCGAAGACTTCTCCTCGAATTTACTTCCTCCTCGCGTGCGTGGATTTCCCACGACGTGCACGTTCCCTAGACGTTCGGCATTCCAGCGAAACTCGTATACCTCAACACGGCGTTTTACATAATACGAGTGCAGTTCTCCGTCTCCAGCGCTGCCGCCTCGATCGACTCAATCATCGGCGTTCAGCGGGGTGATGTCCTAGGTTTGATTATTTTCGTTCTCTATACATTGCGACCTTCTTCTTGGTGCGACGACGCGAAGGTCGGGAACCAGCACGCGTTTTCAAGCCGAAGCAATTCGATGTACTCGCTCGTCGTTCGTCGCAACACAAATCGCGTTGACAACACCGAGGATACGTCGCACTCGAATAAGAAGAGTCAGCGTATGGCAATGATGCGGCGTTTCCGTTTCCCGATCGTTGTATTGTGAATGAGGAGACTCGTGGCCGGCACTTTGCAAAAGATGGGGGAATGAAAGTCCACGCGGGTGACCGCCAAGCAGGGTTGAAATGAAAAGAGTCCGAGATACTGTTGGTTGCCGAGCCAGGCACTCTACGATGGTGCCGACCTCTCCGACTTGGACGTAGGTGGCGGCCGTCACGGTTGCGAATTTCAAATACCTGAAGACTGTGCTGACTCCTAGGACTTGTTTGACTCTCGTCTGAAGAAGGCGGCAGTTTCTGTAGTGTCGTTTAGTTTTCCCTTCGAAATCTGAGTCTCTGTTCGAGCCAAGCGCCGAATTGTCTACGTCGGTCTCGTCCTCCTTGACGGTGCGGAATCTTGATGCCTGCCTATCTATAATCGCATACGGTGCTTTCGCGCGCACGCGCGATGTGCCGCGTTACGCGTCGGCGCCAGACCTTGCAACATCACATCAAAACGTCAACCCTCCTCCAGCGCCTCGGCCTGGATACTATCTGTCACATCCTCATCTCTCGCCCAGGGCAGAATACGTTGCTCGCATGCCCTGGAATCGCCACGCTCTCGGAAAATGCTCACCTCCTCGCGGGTTCCACAGTTCACGTACGGCCGTGGTCTCACTCAACAAGGCAGTCTGCGAATTCAACATACTGACGAAGACCTGGTTCGCTCAAAACTGTGATGTCCAACTGGCGCCAAAAAAAAAAAAGTCGCCGTCCCCCCGCAGTGGCTCTGATCCCGCGAGACATAGCGCTGTGGGATAAGCCTACGCCCCATGCATCGGGCTGGCCTCTATGTTATGTTAGTTAGGCACGTTTCCTTGATTACAATCAACAACGAGACCAACACTATTATGAAGGTTCTGAAAAAAATCTCGATACTTCGCATGAGGATCCAATCCGATCCAATCCGATCCAATCCGATCCGATTCAATCCAATCCGATCCGATCCGATGCGATCCGATCCTCGCAAGTATAATAAGACACAGCAAACGTGGAGTCGAGTGGAGGGTTATTATTAAAGGTCGACGACTGGTAAGAGGCGTGCGGGAGCAAGTGGGGGGCAATAAAACGGTCAAAGTCAAGCAGTTTTTTTTTTTTTTTTTTTTTCTCAAAATTCGAAGAACGAAGCTTTGAGATTTTTTCCGAAGATTACAAAAGTACTATAGTAGTAGTAGTAGTAGTAGTACAATTGTAGGGAAGTCGATCGTTCAACGGTCTGCGAAAGGTGTGTACAGCATTTAGTTGCCTCAATCGATCAATCGCACAATGAGTCGTCGTTTGGTAAGATGGATGGCGATGGTGGCTCAGCATGTTGCGTGTGATGATGCGATGATCCCCGAGCTGGCGGTGACGAGACGATACCACAGCCCGGCGGTGAGACAGAAACCCGTCTGTAAACAGACCCTAGCAGGTGCTTACGTCGGTGACCGATTCGCCATATCTGATGTACAACCGCGTGCCGAAGGCCGGGTCCTCGTCGATGTGCGCGCTCGTGCGGTACCTCGCTGTCCAGAATAATTTCTCGTATTGGATCGACGCGGACTACTTTCCAGACGACGACGCGCTCGAGGAGAAGATCAGAACGTTGGAGTTTGGGGGCGTGTTCCTCAACCACCAGTTTTTCTACAAGGTACAACAAAACGTGTTGAGCTTCACCGTCGTCCGGGAACCGCTCGCCAAAGCGCAGTCTGCGTTTTATTACGGCGTCAGCGAAGCGAGGGGCAGCAAGGGGGTCGAAGCTCTGGCCGAACGCGAGCGCGACCCGCTTTGCGGGTGCGCTCACATGGACTTCACGGACTGTATCGTGCTGCGAGATCAAAACAACTGCACCAAAAAATCGAACTCGCGGTCGCAGACGCAGAGTCACTTTTTCTGCACGAACGCCGAGGTCCGCGACGACGAGTGCACGCTTCAAGTTGCCAAGTCGCGGCTCTACCACGGGTACGCGGCAGTGGGTGTCATCGAGCACGTCGACTACACGCTCAAGCTCTTCGAAAAGGTCTTTCCGCGGTGGTTCAAGGGCGCGTTGTACACGTACCACCATATCCCGAGCTCCAGTCTGCACGCGACCAACGCCAAAGAACGCCTCGCCGGCTGCATTTCCTACGAAGCCCAGCGCATCCTCAAAGCGTACCCGGGCTACCCGCTCGAACGCGACCTCTACCTCGCCGCCGAGGCCCACTTCTGGAAGCAGGTGGTCCTCCACGACCTCATCACCGAGGAGGAGGACGACGAGGAGGAGGAGAAGGTAGCGCATTAAAAAAAAAAAAAAAAATCACTTGCCCCTGAGGTAGGCCTGGCGCGCGGCTTTGGGGAGTTTTTCGATCGCGTAGCGCAGCATCGTTCGCGGCATGACCGTCGCGCGTTTGTCGAGAAAATCGCGGTGCGCGTCTGCGTCGCGCTTCCCTACCTCCCGGAGCATCCAGCCCACAGCCTTGTGGATGAGGTCGTGGGGGTCGTCCAAAAGCGTCGTGGCGAGACGCAGCGTGTCGTCGAATTGATTCTCGCGAATAAAAGCGAAGGTCGCGACGACGGCCATTCGACGGTCCCACGGCGATTCGGCGGCTGCGAACTCGTCCAGCACATCGCGGGGCCTCGTCATCAAGTGGGCCCCGAGGATGTGGGGTGCCGAGACGTCGACGAGGTCCCAGTTGTTGACCCGGTGACGATTTGCCACGTAAGCTTCGTAGACTTCGTCCTTCTGTTTCGGGTACAGCTCGACCATAGCTACTACCGCGAACATTCGAACTTCGTGGTACGGTGACTGGAGGAGCTCGACGGCGAGCGGGATCGAGAGCTTGGTTCTTTTCACCTCTTCGCGGATCACGGGGACACGGAGGCCAAGGAATTGATCACCGTCGCCGTAGCCCCCCGGCCCCGCACGGAAAAATCCGTGAGAATGCGCTGCGATCGATGAGTTTCCCTTGGCCCGCAAAGACTCGACGACGCGCTTTCCTTCGACGGACCTTCTAGTCGTCAACGAGCGCGTTTTCGTCATCAACGAGTATATGAAGAAGAAGGGCCGACGCATCTGTTCATTATTCTTCAAGTAGTACGTCAAGAGTCTTCTCACTCGAGACGCCTTACCCTACTTGATCAAGCGTCAGTCAGCAGCCATGATTGCGCTGGCGCTCGTTGTGGGTTGCCGCGCCTTGGTCGCCCCCCTGGGGGTGCCCGTGCGGCACCGACCCCTCATGATGGCGCGCGGACGGCTCCTCGACGAGCTCTCCAAGCTTGACGACGACGCCGGCGGCGACGACGAACCTCCTGTGGTGCCGGCTCTCAAGGAGACCCTCGAGGCGGAGACGTTGTTCTTCGAAGGACCCCCCTCCTGGACCGAGCTCGTGCTCCCGACCTTTGCGATTCTCACCGTCATCGGAATCATCCCCTTCATGGCGGCCGTCGCCCGCCAGGTGTGGGTGAGGTACAAGATCACGAGTCGAAGGATCTCTGTCCAGAGCGGAATCGGTGGGAACGACCTGACTGAAATCATCTATCCCGATATCGTCGGCCTCAAGTACGTCTTCCGGTCGGGGGGCGACGTCGGCGACATGGTCGTCGAGCTCAAGGACGGTGCCAAGCTCGAGATGCGCCACCTCGGACCCGACTTTCCGAACATATACAAGTACATCCTCGCCAAAGTATCCCAAGAGGCCCAAGACAACTCCTTCGCGATGTCTTAACAAATCTCACCGCCCGCCAGCTTAGCTAAAACAGGCCCGCCGCCTTCTTGATTCCGTCGCGCTTCCACTTGGGCAGCTGCGAGAACCGCGCCTTGGCGACTCCCAGCACCTTCTCGAACTCGGACGACGACAGGTACTCCTCGCGCCGCGTCACGTCGATCTCGGCGGGATATGTCGCGCCGGTCTTGAGCACGGCATACGGGTACACCTTTAAATTCTCTTCCGTTTCGGCGGAGGCGGCGGCGGCGGCGGGTGGGGTGTAGGTAGTGAGCACCTTCTTGCGGACTTCCTCGACGGGCGTCTCGATGCACACGGGCGGCGGTGGCGGAACCACTTCCTTGTTGTCGTCGTCGTCCACTTGAAGAAGAAGAAGAAGAAGGCGTTGTTCGCGGAGAATGCCCTCGACCTTGTGCAGCCGCCGCAGCACGTCGAGGGCCTGCTGCTTTCCACCGAGCCGTCGAAGCGTCTTCTCCTCCGCACTCTCGAGCCGCGCGAAAAGGTTGCGGATCTCCACGACCGCCGCCGCCGCTTGTATCTCCGGCATGACGCTTACCCTTTAAAATGGTTGGTCCTCCTCTTCCTCCAACACGGTCTGTGCTCGCCGGGGGCGGCGTGTCGATGCCGATGGTTGGTCTGGGGACCTGGAAGAGCCCGCCCGGTGTGACGTGTGCCGCCGTGCGCGCCGGGCTCGAGGCAGGGTATCGGTTGATCGACGCTGCCAACGACTACAACAACGAGGTTGAAGTTGGCGAGGCGCTCTGTGATGTCCCAAGGTCTGAGCTCTTCGTCCAGGCCAAACTGTGGAACACGAACCACAGACCAGAGCACGTCCGGGTGGACATCGAGCAAACCCTCAAGGATCTGAAACTGGACTACCTCGACAGCTACGTCATCCATTGGGCGCAAGCGGCTCCTTCGGCGGGCCGCGCGAGCACGCGCATCAACGGGGCCTACCCGGCGCCCGCGGCCGCGAACTCGATGTTTCCGTTGGACGAGGATGGATACTTCTGCAGCGACAACGAGTCGCATTTTGTGGATACGTGGAAAGCTATGGAAGATTTGGTAGACGAAGGACTCGCGAAGACTATAGGCCTTTCGAACTTCAACAAGGCTCAGGTCTCCGAAATTCTCGGAATTTGCCGACACCCGGTTTCCGTGCTCCAGTGCGAATGCCATCCCTACCTCCAGCAAAAGGACCTCATCGACTTCTGTCGCACGCGGGGTATTGTTTTTCAAGCGTTTTCGCCGCTCGGTTCGGGCGACACTAACCTCGCTGTCGAGATGTCGCCGTCGGGCACCATACCGCTGAGGGATCCCTTGGTCTTGAAGCTCGCGGAGAAGTACGAAAAGGACGCCGCCCAAATCATCCTCCGGTGGCAGCTGCAGAGGGGGATTGCCTTCGTTTCCAAGTCGGCTAACCCCGCGAGAGTCCGCTCGAACTTCGATATTTTTGATTGGGAGCTCGAGCCCGACGACATGCGTGCCTTTGACGCCATTAACTACGGCTGGCGCCACCTTTTGTGGCGCGAAGTTTCCCACCACCCCGACTATCCGTTCAAGGACGAGCTTCCCCGCGACTACGAGCTCGAGAAAGCTCCTGTTGCTTCCTCCAGCGGCACGACGAACAATAATAATAATAAGTAGGAATTTGTTATTATTATTATTATACATCATTGCTTACGGGCCTTTCCTTTCTTGTTCCGCGAGTATTGTATTGTATTCCTCGAGAAGGAAGGCAGACTAGAGAGTGGGGTAGGAGGCGTCCATAAGGATGCCGCACTTGTCGTCGCCGCGCTCGATGAGGACGTAGCCGTCCATGCCCCAGGTGGCCGCCCAGGAGTTCTTGACCTTCCAGTAGTCGGTGCCGTCGTAGGTGCCGTAGCCAACGGCCAAGACGCCGTGGTCGAGGTTGGTCCCGCACGCGCCCGTGAGGACGCCCGAGGAGTAGTACTGGAAAGCATACTGGTCGGCCTCTATCGCCACCGAGACCGGCTGCTGCTCGATCGCCGACATGAGGGCAGACTCGGTCGACCGGACGTCGGTGTAGGTGACGGGAGCAGATTCGGAAACGACCGAGCACGTCGTCTTGCAGGTGCCGGTGACGCCGTTGTAAGTGGCGGTCGAGTAGGGGTAGTCGTCCTCGGTGCAGAGGCCGCCGTTGGACCTGGTCCACGAAAAGGCGTAGTCCATATCGCCTCCGTTGCAGCCCGAGTCTTTGGTGTCGCAAGATATGAGTTGCTGCTCCGAATACGATTTCAGCTCGCCGTACTTGATGTAGTACGCGCCCTCGATCGCGCCCGTCGTCGAGAACGCCCAGCACCCGCCGCACGAGCCCTGGTCCTTGACGGCGGTCACAGCGCCCTCGGACACCCAGTCGACAGAGTCGGCCATCGGCGTCTCGTCGTGCACGAGATGCGACATCGGCTTCAAAGGCTTATTATTAGCGGTGAAGTTCGCGAGCTGCCGGTCGCGGAGGAACTCTTCGTGCGTGAGGTGCGAGAACTGGTTGTGCCCGAGCTTGAACGACGAGGGTTCCTGGTTGTGAGCGCGAATCAGATCGTCGGCGCGCTTCCAAATCTCGAAACGGTTGCGGAACTCCGCCGCCGTGTGGAACTTCATCTCGAACTTTGCCATCCACGCCTCGAACCCGAGCTTGTACGCCTCCTCCGACTTGCCGTCGACGACGACGACGACGACGAACGCGACAGCGGCGGCGACCACCTTGAACATCTTCAAGTGCGACGACGAACTTGTTTTTGTTTGTTTGTTTGTTTGTTTGTTTGTTTGTTTGTGGGGCCAATCAATCACTCACTCACTCACTCAAGAATATGTGTCTACTGTTGTAGGCGGGCCAATCAATTTGATTCGCCAACAAAACAATTTGTTTTGCCGCAGAAATTGATTTCCACTTGAAGAAGCTAACTAAGTTAACTTCAGACCTCTCCCGAGCATGGGAGCCAGGCCGGACCGACAGGAGCCAGTCCGGAATCACGGGCCTGTAGACGAGGAGCGCCGAAAGGTCGGTCGGCGGAGAGTGACCATCAAGCTTTTTGTCGCCATGCGACGAGGAGACCGCGATATGACTGACAACCAACTCGTCGATAACCTTCCGTCTTCGCCCCCCGGCCATACCCCGTCCCAATGCGAACGTTCCGGCTGCCAACGGGCCCGCCCGGGAGGCGAATAGGTGCCAACCTACGCCGGGAGGGCGGATGCCCTCGCAAGACTCAGGATCCATGAGGCACCGTCCTCCATCGCAACCGCAGTCGGCGATCAGGGTAAGGTCGTAATTGAAGAAGGTCGTCGTAAATCACACACACGAGATGTAGAAGAAGAAGCATCCCCCTCCCATATGTGATCTCAACCCTTTTTTTTTGTTTGTGTAAAATTAGAACGAGGTCTCTCTGACGTGGTGGGGGTTGTTGTCGAGGAAAGGGTTTTCGGCGTCGAGGGCGTCGGAGGCGGGGTCCGCGGAGTCGGCGGCGCCGGCGCCCGGCGTGCGGAGGGGGACCGCGGCGGCGAAGTGCGCGCGCTCGGAGAGGAGGAGATCGTCGTCGTCGTCGTCGGCGTCGTCGAAGGCGCCGCTGCCTCCGCAACAGAGCTCGAGACTTTTGGTGATGAGAACCTGCGTAAAGGCAAGCGCGAGGGAGAAGGCGACGGCGAGGGCGATCTGGAAGGGGAGCAGGACGACGGGGCCGACGGCGCGTCCTAGGGCCGCGTAGATGGCGATGATAAGCCGCTTCCACGGAGACCACGTGGCGAAAATGACGAGCCACGTGTAGACGAGCCTGGCGAAGCGCGGACCCTTGGGTTCTTGCTGGAAGAAGAGGGGCTGGGTCTCGAGGCGTCGGGCTCGTCGATAGGGCGATGCGAAGCAGAAGCAGAGCGCTCCCGCGACGAGCAGGACGGCGGCGTACGCGAAGCCCGAGACGGTCAACGTGAAGTCGAATCCTGCGTTGAGGCGACGCGAGCTCTGGAAGTTGGCGAGGACGCCCTGGGCCGCGTCGTTTCCGGCGATCGCGACGGTCACGGCGCAGGCCTTGAAGGCGAGGAGTCGGGCGCACGTCGTCCACGGCGCGGCCGCGGTGCTCTCGACGTCGTCGTCGGCCGGGGGGTCGCGCACGCAGCCGTCCGTGAGCGCGAGGTGCGTGAAGAGGGCCACGAGCGTGGCGGCGCGCATGCCCGCGAAAGCCCCGCGGACCGACTCGTTCCAGGTTGAACGCGGCGTGAGCGCGTTGTCCGCGACCGGGCCGAGCTCGTAGGGCGCGAACCAAAGCAACCCCAGCGTCGTCGTCCACGAGTAGGCGACGGTGTAGTAGAGGTTTGAGCGGATCATCAGCATCATCTCGACCACGAGAGGGGGCTGATTCCCGCGAGCGAGGACCCTCGACGCGCAGCCCATCGCGAACACCGCGCTCGCGGTCGCCGCGGCGGCCACCAACGCCGCGAGCGCCGTGAGGGCGAGGACACCTTTCAGCGCGCACCCAATCCCCTGGGTGTCGCAGCGCGCCAGGAATCCCCCCGACAGCGCGTCGTACTCGAACTGCTTGGCCGAAGCCGAAACGGCCGAATATAACCCGACGCTCCACGCGGTCCCCATCGCCCTCGCCATCAGCTCCCGCGCGTTCGCGAGGGTTTCGTCCTCGAGGGAGGCCCACCGTCCCTTGGCCGGCTCCTTCCGGAGCGTCCGCATCGCCACCAGGCTCAGCCAGGGCAGCGCGATCACACCAACAAAAGACCAGGCCCACAGCGCCCATACCACCCGCCAGCACCCCTCCCGCGGACACTCAAGGTTGGGGTCGAACTGGACGACAACAATGTAGCACCACATCAGCCCCGCGAGGCATCCGATTATGTTATTGAAGATCCAGTTCGCGAGCTCCTCGAGCAATCGCTTCTTCTCCTTTCCCATAATAATATCTCGAGGTGCCAGCCAGCGGTGCGTACGAGGGGTTACACTTGAGTAGTACTACTCCTCTCCTCCTCACGAGGAGGGTAAGGTATAATAATAATAAATAATAATAATCAAGGGTTAGTAAGATGAAGAAGATCAGCTTCGACGAGAAGACGATTGCCGAACACGACAAGGAACGGGGGACGCGGATGAAGATCGAGGAGCCCGAGACCCCGTTTTTGTACTACAATCCGGCCACCGATTCGGCCACCGACCTCGAGGCCGTTGCGGCCAAGCTTAATAACGGAAGCGAACTTCCGAAGGCGGTGCAGATGGCCCAGGAAATGGACGAGGAAACCAAAAAAGCCCAGGACTTTGCGGAGAAGCGCAAGGGACACTACGACGAGGTTGCGCGCCTCAAAGAGTGGAGAAAACAGCACCCCACCACGAACGAGGAGGAGGAGGAGGACGACGACTTGTCTCATAAATAATAGATTAGTAGTTATAGTTTATTTGAGGTCACCGAGGAGAGGGACGGCCGCAGGGTTGAAGTGGTGGACCACAAGCCCAGCAAAGGCGATCATGGCCATGCGGCCATTCTTGAGTTCCTTGAGCTGCATTTCCTCCTGACCGGCAGGATCCGCCGGGTAAACCTTGGCGGGGTCGAAGAAGAGGGCGTCGGGGTCGAAGAAGGGCTTGGCGTCAACGCCCGAGGCCCAGTTGACCTTGGCGGCTTCGGCGCAGCCACAGAGGATGATCATCTGGGCCCAGGCTTCGGGTTCGACCTGGGAGATGGCCGCGATAGGGTCGGTGGTCGTCACCGAGCCCCCCGGCCACAAACCAAAGACCTGGGGCCAGACCCACCCAACGACCGCGAGCATCGCCGAGCGGCCGTTCGCGAGCTCCGTGGCGCGGAGTTCCTCGATGTCGCGCCACTGGGCGAGTCCGAGAGGGTCGAAGACCTGCCAGAAAAAGGTCACTGCGCCGCAACAAACTCGACACCACCTTGTTCCCCGTTTCCACGGAGATCCCCGGCATCGTCGAGAGCTCGGCGTGGAGTGCTAGGGACGGTCGGACCGCCGACGGCGGCGCGAAGGCGGCGACGCTCGTCACGAGGATTGCCCAAATCATCATCAAGCACGTCCTTGAACCACAACAGATCGGAGAAGAAGAAACGGGGGTTAATCGCGCGTATTAGGGTTTAGGATGATTTATCATCCGTCACTCGGCGCGTTATTATCTCTCCGATGATGATGATGATGCACGCGCGCCACGGCTCGGACGAGTCGTCTTGCTACAGCTGCGCGTACGAGGTGGACATCGGGCGAATCGAAGACGTCGACATCACCAAGTTGCAGGTGCCGCGGCCGCCGGAGGACGTGCGGCGCGCCTTCAAGTGCGCCGCGCGAGGCGACGCCGACCGCCTCGAGGAGTTGCTCGCTGCGAAGCGGGAACTCATCTACGCCGTCAACCAGGGCGGCCTCTCGCTCGTCGAAGTGGCGCGAGAGCGCGGCCACGCGCACTGCGAGCGGCTGGTGAAACGTATCTCCACAGAAGACGACGACCTTCGACACTGGTTGTGGCGCCACGGCCTCATCGAACTCGAGGAGGCCGTCGCCGATATCGCGGCCGAGTTGATCGACCTCACCGAGATGACCGAGGCCGACATCGAGGAGTTGTTTGCGCACCGGAGATTCGAATCGATGAGTCCCGACAGCAAGAAGCGCCACATGTCCACTTTGCGCACATCTTTGAGGAGTCTCCTTCCAACGGACCGAAGATACCAGATAGTGATTTAACGACAAAGACGACGACGATGGCCCTAATCGTTCGGGACCGGTCGAATCGACCGGTGCGGGCCGTCAGGCTCCCGGAAATCAACCAAGGCCTCTTCTTCCGCGACCTCCGGCAGACCTTGAGCTACGCAACCTTCCGGCGGATCGTTTTGCGGGAAATGGGGATCAAGCTCGATTCGAGAAACTTGACTGCCCTCATCCGCGCCTGCGACCCGCAGGCCACCGGTCGCATCAGCTACGCGGACTTCGCCCGCCACGTCAGGACCGAGGAGCTCCTGGCAACCCGCCTCTTCGGGACATCAAGACCCGTCTTTAGCAAGTCGACCTCGGCGCTCCACGGTCCGGGCTTGGCGCCGCGGCGCCTCCAGCGCGAGCTCGAGAGAGCCATGAATCCAGCCCCAAAAACGACAAAAAAAACACCCCCACCACCCAAGCCGCGTCGCGGCCTCCTTCGACACGAAATTACCCAGCTCCGCGGCGCTGGGATCCTCCTGACCGAGGGCCAAATTTTTCACACAGTCCGCACGGTTGCTATGGACTCCTGGATCGACCCCGCCCTCCATCCTCCCCAGCTCGCCACGACGACGAAAACGACGACTACCTTTTAATGAATACTGACGACCTATTTTCGGAACGCACGCGAGGTGCTAAAAGGAGTGGGCTCAGTTCTATTTACTGATGGCCTGTAGTACTCTTAACCGAGCCGAGTGCGAGGCGGGCGACTTCTCTCGCTTTGGGGGTAGCACCCGACCTCGCGAGACGTTCCAGTGGCGGAATTCCCCCGGCCCGCGAAATCGCGAGCTTGTTGTCGGGGTTGTTTGCGGCGAGGTTCATGAGCGCCCCCGCGGCCCACTTTTTGGCCACGTCGGTCCCATTTTTTGCGATGTCGATGAGCGGGAGAATACCCCCCGCCCTCGCAATCGCGACCTTGTTCAGAGCGTTGTCGGCCAAGTTCATCAGCGCCGCCGCAGCATTCTGTTTCGCCATGTCGCTCCCGCGCATCGCGAGGTCGACGAGGGGAAGAATGCCCCCCGCGCGAGCGATCGCAGCCTGGTTGCCGGCGTTGACGGCGAGGTTCCAAAGCGCCCCTGCGGCCTGCGCTTTCGCCTCGTCGGTGCCATCGGACACAATTCCCACAAGCGGCGGGATACCCTGGGCCCTCGCGATCGCGACCTTGTTGTCGAGGTTGTTCGCGGCGAGGTTCCAGAGCGCGACCGCGGCCGTCGCCTTGGCCGCATCGGAGCCATTCTTCGCGATTTCCACGAGCGGCGGAATGCCTCCGTGTCGCGCGATCGCCACCTTGTTCTCGGCGTTGTTGACGGCGAGATTCCAGAGCGCGGCGGCGGCCATCTCCTTCGCGTCGTCGGACGCCGCGTTCTTCGCAATCTCGACGAGCGGAGGTATCCCCTCGGCTCTCGCGATCGCGACCTGGTTGCTCGCACTCACGGCGAGGGCTCCGAGCGCCGCGGCGGCGTAGGGCTTGGCAGAAACCGTGCCATGCGTGGCGATGTCGACGAGCGGGAGAATGCCCCCGGCCTTGGCGATAGCCGCGTTGTTGTCGGGATTGTTGGCCGCGAGATTCCAGAGTGCGGCCGCTGCGTTCTCCTTGGCGACGTCGGTCCCGCTGGTCACGAGCTCGACGAGCGGCGGGATACCCCCCAGTTTCGCGATCGCGATCTTGTTGTCGGCATTGTCGACGGCCAGACTCCAGACCGACTCCGCGGCTACCTCGCGCTCCCGATCGTTCGGAAGCAACATGCCGATCAGCCGCGCGAGCGCTTCGTCGTCGAGCACCACCTGAGACGAGGCACGATCACAACAACCACTCGCTGCGACGGCATCAACATGATCTGGAGTTGTTGGTGGTGTCCGAGACATGAACGTCGACGACGATTCCGAGTAGGTTTCGCGCGGCAGCGTCGCCGGGCTGGGCGCAACCATCGACGTCGCCCCGTCGTCCGTCGCGCGCCACTGCTCGATCGCAGCCTTGAGGCAGTAGTTTGGTCCGTATCGCAGGGGGTAGGGCTCGTCGGCGTCCTCGAGCGGATCGCGGCGCGGGCTGTGGTACAGGTGGTCTTCGAGGGCCGCGCGTTCGTACGAGCGACCGTTTTTTGTCAACAGGTACACGGGGTCGAGCATGACCGCTCGCGTGATGGGGCACACGAAGTGCGCCGGAGGCGGCTCGGCCTGTTCGTAGATCGCGAGGCCGCAGACGGCGTCGAGCAACGCTCGCTCCACAAAGTTTGGTTCCCGCAGCAAGTCGTCGCGGTCGCGCTGAATCTCCTCGAGCTGCCACCGGGCCTCGTCCTCGTCCTCGGCGAGGCGGTGTTCCTGAAGCTTGGCGACGAGGATATCAACCTCCGCGCACCGGATCGCGGCGCGAAGCTCTTCGGCGCCTCGAACCATGGGTGGCAGGCTCTCGAGCATCGCTTGGGTTTCGTCCCGCGCGATCGTTACCTCGACACAGTTTCCGCCGATGAGGTCGAGCCCGTCGTGGATTTTCGAGGTCGCCGCGCGGAGTTTACCGAGGTACGTCTTGGAGAAGATGACGGCCTGGGCCCTTTTCGTCGAGCAAACCTCCAGTACCGTTAGCATTTCTGTCAACGCTTCGTGGAACGACACGAGCGAACCCGAGATCTTCGCCTCATCGATCGACCCGACGATCTCCCCGACGCTCTCGGCGATGTTCCGCGCCTCCTTGCACTCCTTCTTCAGCACTTTCACCAAATCGTACGCCTTCTTGATGATGGGCACGGCACCCACAACGTCCTTTATCATTCTAAGGCCTTGCCACTGACGTGGCTGACAAGTCGGGGCCCTTCGCAAGTCTTTTTTTGCCTATATTCTTCTCAGAAAGATAGGAAGGTATAAGGAGGTAACTAATTCCCAGAAAGAAGCGCGATGATTGGCCGCGTGCTCGTCTCCATATCTCGGCAGGAACAAAACGCGGAGCGAGCGGCGGTAGAGCAGCGTGGAGACGAGTGCAGTCTCGACGACCCCGCCGCCGGGAGCTGAGTGCAATGACCACCACCACCACCAAAATGTTCTGGTGGTGGTGAAAACTACGCCTCGGAATAGTATTAACGGTCACTTAAACGGCTTAAGACTAACGGCATATTCTTCGAACACCTCTTGTGGCAAAACACGAAACAAACAGCCTGCTAGTGTTGATACATCCGAGAAGCGAGAATCGACACCTATACTTTAGTGTCTACTACTAACGAGTTGAGAGGCGCAGACTTTTTTTTTTCCAGTACCCATACATCCTTACTACTAATCGATAGATGTTTGTCTGTTTGTCTGTTTGTCTGTTTGTCTGTTTGTTCTGTTTGTCTGTTTGTCTGTTTGTCTGTTTGTCTGTTTGTCTGTTTGTCTGTTTGTTTGTCTTTAAATGTCGACTGCTAAGAGGGGGGTGTGTGTGGGGAGCATGAAGGATGTGGGTGGGTTTGTGGGGTAGGAGGGATGTGCCTGACGGGCGGAGATAAGTACGCGGGACCTAGTCGGGGTCATCGCCGAGTCGTGGGGCAGGCGAAGAGAGGACGGGCCCCGCCCGTAGGTCGTACGCATGCTGCCGCCGGACGTATGTGCGACGAAGGGTGACGTCCTGCTGGGATCGGGCGGCCTGGGTGGGGTTCCCCGAGGCGGCGACTTGGGTGAGGGCGGCGAGGGCACAGCGTCCAGAGAGCTACTCTATTATGTGTGCGACACTGGAACATTTTCACACCTATCTCTACACGAGGGTTTTCTCTCCGTAATACGGCTTTCCCTCTTTCTTCCTCTTCCCTTGCCCTTCCGCCCTTTTTATTTCATGACTATGAAGAACCCAGTCTGAAGCTCTTTTCCAACATGGAGTAGGCCTCCAGGTGCGTACCGTCGGGTACGGGGTTTTCTGTTTAATTAACAGAGACTTCGTTCCCCGTTGTCAGTGTAAACGCTTCTATGGGACCTAATGTCCTTGAGGAGTTAGGGCCTAAATCCCTACCTTGTGTAGTAGCATGTGACAAGCGGAATGGTTTGTACGCGCCTAAGACTGCAGTCTCTACCATGTACCCGGAGAGGGTCAAATCTCTCCAGGTTATGGGCCCAGATGCGTAGGTGTGTCAGCCCAGCTGTGTTGTACCTCTAAATCGAATGATCAATTTGCGCCTGATCACGAGTACAACGCGACAATGTGTTTGGCGGTGGTCTATTGTACATATTTGCTGTGTGACGGTATTTGCCCACCAGTTAAATTGGTTTGTGACCGAGTTGGGTCGGTCACTGGTCACATGCACTCGCATAACTAATAAAATGAAAATTGTTCCTATACAAGCCGCGGAAACTTGTACGGGTTTTTACTTCCATTCCCCAACAAAAGACTGACTGCTCGAGAACTAATCCATTCTTCAGTCTCAAGTCGCCCTGTTTTAAATAGCATGTTGATTTGTTTGGTCTTGTCAATAAGCCCACGTTTAAAAATCGCGTACTGTACATAGAACCCGCACTTGAGAAACCCTTTATTCTTATGTGTCGAATCTGTCTATCAATCCTCTGACCTATCCCTTAATAGGTCACAATCATGTCAAAACAAAAAACAATATCTACCACTAATATCTACAAACAAGAACAAATCCTCGTTGATAAGATTAACGCAGGATTGCGTTTCCAAGATAATTCAACTAAGGTGAGCTTGCAAATTGAAACGCTTCGCAGGCATATGACAAGTCCGTATGTGGACGCGTTATTCTGCTTTTATTCATATGAAGCTTACACCCGGAATGCTCCGGAATATAATCAAATCCTTCAACAAGAAGCTGATATCATCTTCGCTCAATGGAAAGCTGAACAAGTTAACGATTTAAACTTACCTGATGAAGATGCCCTGCCCGAACATTTAAAGACTTGGCACGTCAACTCTTCTCATCAACTAACGGTTGATGCCCGTAATAGACTTGAACGACTTTATTACCAAGAGTCGTACAAACTTGTCCGTCCTGAATTAAATGAGGATGTTAAAAATATCCTTACTTTATTAGATACCCGATTTCCTAAATCAATTGTGTATGATTCATCTTTAACTAACATATCCTTTACAGGTCTCTCTAATGCCGATTGGATCAAACACTGCGAAACTTATGCTGGTTTTTGTACATATTCTTTAACCTCGAGTCTTAGGAAAAGCCCGCTCTCGCTATGTGGCCTCAACTGAAGAAAATTTATGCAATCCCTGCACATCCCAATAAATTACGTGCTGTAATGCTTTTAGCCTATCATCACTATGAGACAGTGTCTTGTACAGATGTAACTGAGTTTAAGTCTCAGTTTAATCGAATGTCTCTAAATGTTAATTGGTATGCCCATGTATTTGTCGAACAACTCCTTTCCTTTCAATTTCAGGCAAAGCAATTAAATAATGATGAAGCATCAATCCAATTTAATAACTCCATAATCACTCTTAAAGCTCACGAGGAGATCTACCGTCTATATGCCAATCCATCGGATCACGAGCGCTATGCTCAATCTTTATTGGAATGGTGTAAACTCTACGAGACACGCTCTAGTAACAACTCAAGTCACGATCCCGAATTGTTAAAGCTAGTTGATCCCAACGACGTTCGTCCACTATTGGAATTCTTGTTAAAGATATATAATGAGACAAAGTTTTCTTCTAACCGACGCTTGGATAAACCCGCTTCTTGGATCCCTTACATCCCTGGTACTACCGCTACCAAGCCACCTAAGGTATTATTGATGGACACTATTCATCAATCCCACGATTCTCTAAACAACGCTTACTCGTTGTTAGCTACTGTAGCTGGACAGTCTGGCTTCAGTGCTCGTAAGCTTCGTAATGCAAAAGATAAAGCATCGACAATCTCGCCCCGTGACACGTCGTACTATCGTCCACCTTCAAATTATAACGTCAAAGGTACCAGCTTCGATCGTCCTGTCTACTCATCTTCCTCTAACCGAAATGCACGCTCTAATATGTCTCTTATGGACCGGGCTACTTATCAAGTTGATCATCTTCGCCACCTGCTTGGTAAATTGCAGGAAGCGAATCCCAATCCTTCCACCGACTCTAAAATGGTACAGGCGGAAATGAAAATCTTATTGAGTACCCTCTGGACAACCGCTTCTCAAGCTTCGACACAGTCCTTAGATCCTGATGAAGCCACCCAAGTTCATCTCTATTTATCTCGAGTTGATATTATGTCCAATACCATATCGAACCTCTTGGAAGCCGACAAGGAATCTCTTGTTTCAGAAGAAAAGTATCAAACTGAAACATCTGCTCCTGAAGCGTCCCGCAGTGATGCGGAGCAGAGGGGGGCTGCTGATACAGAGAAAATGTTCCACACTTTCCTGGCAATTAAAGATGATGAAATCGATAACATCCCTCAGCCGCTACTGCAGCACATAAATGCTAAAGCTCAGAATGCTATTGTTCGTCGTCAAGCTCGGGAAACTTCTTTGCACTCTGAGCTCCCCAGTAATTTAACCAACGAAGATGGTACAGATCCCCCTGTGTTGCTACCAAAACTAAATACTGGTTTTACATTCGTCGTTGTGCCTTCCGAACAAACGCAAAGTTTCATGACACAGTACGTGTTTGGTCAAGCTCAACACATGCCTGTTATGCAACAATGCTTAAACTGTACAACGAGTGCAATTTACCGCTAATGACTACGCCAGGATACGCTGACACATGTGCTTCTCAACATGTAACTAACTTTAAGCGTTATGCTGATCCTATCCACATCGTAAAGCTACCCGAGTCTTTATCACCTGCTATCCAGACTGCTACGGATACGCAGAGAATTACACATGCTATGATTATAAGGACCGTCATTCCCGCTTTACATATCCCGCATAATCCAAATGCGGGATATGTAAAGCTAGACGTTGCGCTTTTCCTACCCAAGCAAAACGACCACAACGATCCCGATCTGCACATCATCAGTATGACTCAATGGGGAGAAGATAAACTTGGTATACACCTTTATGAAGTCGAATTTAAAGGACAATCATCTATCCAGAGCAAAATTGATGATAATGTCAAGATTACTTTGTTTAGACTCAGTAACCTGTTGCCAAGTCTACCAATTTTTTTCTACAACAAGCAAAAGCGCGTAAAATGGAACTTCGCTCACTACAGTTCAGACTATGTGCTTTTAATGAACAACGCAAAATGCTCAAACTATACTCCACCCTCATGGAACGAGTAATTTATGTCCCATGGCTTAAAACCATTTTGGAGTAAATGCATTCGCAGCTGCCTTATATACGAAAGCATTTCCCACCTCCAGTATGACGCAAGGTTACAACACGTTTGCTCCATACAGTAACTTCTACTAGCCCACGAATACCTACAGTAACTTTACTTTGCTCTGGGATGTCCACTCCTGCATTCTTGGCTTGCGCTTCTAATGACTTGCAAATCAACATCAACGTTAAAGTTCTTGTTGAGAGCGACGACAATATCACGCACATGCTACGAAGACGTTTTGGTAACTCCATCGAAGTTTTCCCATCCCTAAGTTTTTAACATATCTCCATCGAGCATCGGACGTTGACTAACTAACTAACTATGTTCAGACCTCTCCCGAGCATGGGAGCCAGGCCGGACCGACAGGAGCCAGCCCGGAATCACGGGCCTGTAGACGAGGAGCGCCGAAAGGTCGGTCGGCGGAGAGTGACCATCAAGCTTGTCGCCATGCGACGAGGAGACCGCGATGTGACTGACAACCAACTCGTCGATAACCTTCCGTATTCGCCCCCCGGCCATACCCCGTCCCACTGCGAACGTTCCGGCTGCCAACCGGCGCGCCCGGGAGGCGAATAGGTGCCAACCTACGCCGGGAGGGCGGATGCCCTCGCAAGGCTCAGGATTCATGAGGCACCGTCCTCCATCGCAACCGCAGTCGGCGATCAGGGTAAGGGTACGGACGTTGAACGTGCACGATATTACACTGACATAGTGGAATTGACATCACCATGCACAAATCGCAACATAATCAATGGGAGATCCATTTCCACCTTCGAACGCGATATGGATGATTCCTTGTTTCCAAGTGCTCTAAGTGTACGTGAGCTTTTAAAGCCGCTTGTTCTTTTCATGGAAATGACACCACCACACTCCGCATCGTACGAAGACCATATACGAGTTGCTAATCTCATCTTCTCAACGATGCACTACACGGTGGACATATGTGACCGATTTCCATGCTATCTATGTGGAGATTATCAAGCCAGAGAAAGATGGATCCTCGTTGCACGCAAATATAACACCGGCCCTCTCGATCTGCTTTCATGGCCTAATAAACGAGTCACCTCCTTTCTGGATATCGCAGACCATGCTAACTCCATCAGTCGCAAGTTAATAGTCGACGAACCTTGGACACAAGTCTTTCCTGACTTACCATTTGTGTCCACACCCAAAACCTATAACATATTTAGTCGTACCGGATCCGTGCGCTTAAATGTGACTGAGCTCGAAACCTTAACTATGCTGTTCCTTCGTCTGCACTCTAATAAAACAGTCGAACATCCCAGTCAAGATGAAATGGACGGCATTTCCAATTTTCGCCTGGGATTCTTGACTAATTCAAGAAAACCACTAGCGTGCATGAGATCCCCTATTGAACTCAAAGCCTTTGTGCTCCTCTATAATATCATGGGACGATTATTCCCTAAATCCGTCACATTACCTGTGTCCTTTCGTATTACAACTATCGAATCTAACCAACCTAAATAAATCCTCTACTTCACCTATCATTTACATCACTGGTGGAAGACACACAGGCGGAGACACAACAGTTTCTAACTCTTCCTCTAAATACCAGGTACATATAAATGCTTTTGGCGAAACCTACACCCTTTTAACACACGATGCCGGAGTCGACAAGACTGCTTCTTTCGAACCAGTTACCGGCTTTTTTTGGCTTTGCCAAGCATACCATCATAATAATGAAAATCAAGACACACGTCGTCTAGTACAAGCACTGGTTTCCTATACCTCTCCTGTATTTCATGATTCTTTTGTCTTCTACCCTCAGGAAAATCGTCTCGAATTTATCGACAAAATACTTGCTTTAAGTGACATGCATTTGTCCCAAAGCAGATATTTGGGCTTTATAACATCAAGCGACAGGAAGATGGGAGCCAAAGTTCACTCTATATGTACTCCCACTCCTACCATTCGTGGATTTGCTAATATGCTCGTGTACTATCCACGACTCGATCGCATCCGACACTACTCAACTCGCGAATTGGCACGCGCCAATAACTTCACAGCGCACCAAATCAATTTTCTTTGTCTTTGTCCCCTGACCTATGCTCTGATATCATCGCAAATGCTATTCCAGCTGGAACATATCATACAATTTATAAACACTTGTGTCAGCTTGTTTACGACTTGCGTACATTAACGCTATCACCATCGTTTGACCCTGATCACGCTCCTCTAACCAAAAACTATAGGTCAACCTTCTTCACAAATATATTCCCAACAGATACATCTTCAACATTACACCAGAGTTCCATTACTATGTTCTACATTTCCAATAAAAAACTCTTATGTTGTGATACTATCACTTCTAACCACGAACTTACCTCTTTTCATACAGATTCAGTAGCTCATGCTTTCCTCTCTAGCATCCTATCCGCAGATATATTATCTCCTACTAAAGAAAAACAAATACCACTTATAACGCCAAGACAGCTCCACGAGAAGCATGCACCCTTCGATAAGAAAGTCCATGCCAGGGGCACCCTTGCATTTCGAGATGCGCAACAACGAGCAACGAACTTTCACAGCATTCACCATTCCAGTGATTCTCAAGCCATAAAAGCTGTTCAGGTTATTGCCAGTCCTGGACACCACCCATCTGACGTACCCTACCGTAAGTTCTGTGTGGATTGTACGATTCATAAAAACGCTTTCCTCATCCACACCACCTTATCAAGCAACCATCATTCGAAAAAAGTTTTCAACCTGGTGAAGCTTAGGCATGTGACGGTGGTTACGTCTCTGTGCTCTCGGAATGGGGATCCTTTCGACATATCATTGTTTTTAAGTGTCTCGTTTCTAAATTGTTGTTAGTGTACTTTTGTCGTAGCACTAACTCTAGCGAATTTTGTAACGCCCTTGAGTTTGTCCGCAGTTTTTGCTCTACTTCTGTTCGTGTACAACTAAAACAAATCTATTGTGATTCCTTTAAACCCTATTTATCTCAGCATGTTACAACCCCCTTCCGTGTGGAGCATGGTATTAGTATGTCCGCGTCCCCCCCTTACTTACATGTCTTTAATCATGAAGTCGAAGCCGCTGTTGGTCACATAGCCACTGCCGCGTCTACACGACTCAGGCATATGCTTAATGTATCCTATAAAGGTCACCCCCTAACAGATCCGGCACCACACTACCCGTGGGCTGTTATACATGCTATCCAATCATATAATCTCCTCCCTAACGTTTCCCTCGAACGTATTTATAATAAAGTCCTAAGTCCCCAACAAGTTTTGTTAGACCAATGTAATGTTCCCCAACAAGACTACCTCAAACCTTTTGGCTCTGTTTGTTATTTGCATTTGGAACCTAACGAATTTCATAAATATGAACCCCGATGCCGTCCCTACATCTACTTATGCGGTGCTAACGTTATAAATCCTTTAATAACACCCCATGTTAATCATTTAGCCGATGTTGTCCTTAATCCTGAAAACGGCCAAGCCCGTGTTTCCTCTAAACTGACTTTCCCCCATCTTATTTCTAAATCTCCTCCTGATTATGAACAGCATCCACCTCCCGCAGCTTCACCCGACATTCCCTTCTCTGTTCACAGCACCCCCAATGATGCGACGCAGAGGGGGAATGCTATGCCTACCGACACTGACCATGAGAGGGGGACTCCTTCTTCTCATCTCCATGCTCCCTCTCCCGCTCCCGCATGTGCTCCAGCTGCTCCTGCACCCGCTACTTCCACCACCACACCTACATCTGAAGTGTCTCCCGACACTCTGCCACTTTTACCATCTTATCGGTCTCTCTATTCCCAGGATGTCCTCCGTCTCACCCGTGGTCCTCATCACCCTCAGCCTCGTCGCAAAACGATCTCAAGGATGTTCTTACTCGTATTGCTTCGCCTACTGTTGCCGCTTATAACAAGCCGGTGGTACGCTTGCCGACTTCAAGTATGACCTCTCCAAGCAGCACATAACCTTCTGCGACCCCACCCTCCACTCCCTTCATATCGCTCATGGCATCCACTGGACGGCTATACCTCCAGAGGGGGAATTTACACCATCCCTTCATCACCATGTTCACCAAGCGATTTCACTGTCCTCTTCAGTTATGTGTCATAGGAGCCATAGCCACCCATCGCCTGATGTTCCTCATGTCCACTTCTACGACGACGTCAACCTTGCCGATTTTCACCTTCCTCAAGCTCTCGTTCATTTAATTTCTGAACATGCTCACGCCTTTCAAGTTCCTCCCGCTCAATATGCTTATGCCCTGATCACGCCCCATTCTATTTTGGATCATAACGACGCTTCCTAGGGTGCTTCCGAGCCTCATCTCTCCGCCATCGAAGACTATATCACCGTGCAATCGCATTACATTGAAGCCCACCTTGGTGATGCTCCTCTACTCGTCGTTCAACTCATCGAAGATCCCGATCACGCTCATCTGCCAGATAATGTCGCTTCTTACGCAATTACTCATCTGACGACGACTCATGATCCCAGCACGGTTGGTTCGGACGAATACAAGATTCAAGCCAAAGATATCAAAATTGATGAATATGAATTGAACTGCCTCAAAGGTCTCTCAGACGCTGATCGCAAAGCTTATGTTGCTGCCATCTCCAAAGAGATTTTTGACATTGTCAAGTTTGGCTGCTTTAAACTAGCGCTGCCAATGGTTAACTCAAAGCCTATTGACACCCGTCTCGTCCTACGTATAAAAACCAATGCTGCTGGTCAGTACATTAAACATAAAGCACGCCTGGTCCTACGAGGATTCTTAGCCTCTCTGGGCACCGATTTCTTCAACACATTCAGTCCTATGGCACAGCTTACCGGCATCCGTTGTGTTTTGGCGCTAGCAGCTCACCTGCGACTTCCCGTCTTCCACGTCGACGTCCCTAACGCTTTTGTTCAAGCTCCCATCGATTCTCATGTCTACGTCAAACTGCCTCAAGGCATTTACCTTCTCGATCCTTAAGATACTAAATACCGAGGCCGCCGTCTCCCAAGGCTACTTAAATCTCTCTATGGATTGCTTCAGAGCCCTGCCCTTTGGAATCAAACCATAAACACTTTCTTTGATTCATTAGGTTGCACACGATTTCGAACAGTGCATTTACGCTAAAGTCCAAGCTGATGCTACATTTCTAATTTGCACGCTCTCAGTAGACGACGTCGTCATTACTTGTACTTCGGAAACTCTACGTCGTGAGTTCCAGCACGCTCTGAAAAAGGGATACTCAGTCGACACCTTCGAGGAAGTCCATACTCTCTTAAGTATACGCATAACGCGCACAACTGATGGCTCTATATCACTGGACTGTCAGGCTAAACTTGATGCATTGTTCGAAGAGTACCCCATTTTAATGCAGTTACGTCCCACCTCCACACCGATGTCACCATCAACCACGTATAAACCTGGAGAGCCATCTTCTGATATGGACAAGTTCATCCTTCACACCTTCTCCACTCTACTCGGCAAGCTCACGTTTGTCCAATTGGCCTGTCGCCCCGATCTATCACAAAGTCTTAGTCGTTGCTCTCGAGGAATGCATAATCCAGCATTTCTGCATGTTCAAGTACTAACAGGAACGCTCCGCTACTTGCGTAAGCCCGAAAATCGTAATCTTCGTCTCTGGTACTACTCTGGTTCTTCCGCTCTAATGGACCATCTTCGACTTCTTATCGGCAATCGTACTGACATGGCCACCATGTTGGACTACACTAAAGAACAAGTTAATTCAGGTAATTTTGATCCACTGGTCGCATTCGTTGATGCCGACAATGCACCTTCTTATGAACAAGACCGCAAATCTACAACAAGTTACGCCATTTTTTTGTTTGGTTCTCTTATCACTTGGAAGTCCAAGTTGCAACATATTATAGCTACTTCTACGCACGAAAGTGAGCTCATAGCCCTTAATATGTGCGCCGATGATGTCGTCTGGTTACGCAAATTGCTAACGGAAATGGCATTCGCTATAAATCCTCACTTCTATCTCAGCCAACCTCCAGGGAAAGACTTGCTATTAGACTATGATGTTCATGACAATCCCCTCCCGTCGGACATGTCGTTCATACGTAACAGCCCTATACTTGGAGATTCTGCTTCTGCTATTCATCTATCTAATAATCCCGACAGTGCGACTAAGGCTAAAGCTATCAGCACACGTTGGTTCTGTATACGCGACTACGTACAGTTAAAACGCATCCGTCTACATCATGTTTCCGGCTCCCATAATATCGCCGATGGATTTACCAAACCCTTTGGAGCTCCACTCTTCAGCAGATTTCGCACGTTACTCGGCTTACAACAACCCATAGCTCAACAAGATGGTTAATCATTACCCTCCATTATGTCCGAAATGACTTTAAACTAACCCTGCCATGCACAGGATACTGGCTTGCTAAAATGTGAAATGCCACATAAAATGTGATGTGGAGATTCCTCTCATGATGAATCCCACTAAAAACAAAGATGCTGCGAGCCGACGCCACTCTACCATGAACCGGGGTCGTGGTGGTGGTATACTGTCACTGTCTCCACCTTTTAATGCTCTATCTCCAAGCGTTGCACCGACTAGTTCCCCTAATCGGAAACATCAAACCTATTTGTCGGTGGCGCAAAGACGTCAACTAACTAACTAACTAACTTCAGACCTCTCCCGAGCATGGGAGCCAGGCCGGACCGACAGGAGCCAGTCCGGAATCACGGGCCTGTAGACGAGGGGCGCCGAAAGGTGGGTCGGCGGAGAGTGATCATCAAGCTTGTCGCCATGCGACGAGGAGACCGCGATGTGACTGACAACCAACTCGTCGATAACCTTCCGTCTGCGCCCCCCGGCCATACCCCGTCCCACTGCGAACGTTCCGGCTGCCAACCGGCCCGCCCGTGAGGCGAATAGGTGCCAACCTACGCCGGGAGGGCGGATGCCCTCGCAAGGCTCAGGATTCATGAGGCACCGTCCTCCATCGCAACCACGCGGTCGGCAATCAATCGACGCCCAAAGCAGCTGCCCAACAACAGTCTAAATCGCAAGCAACAAAGTCTGAGTATTTCCTGCTCAAACATTGTAAATTTGACGTATTAGCGATGATGTCCGGGAACGTTACTGCCCTTGGCTCATCACCACCCAATTTCCTTATTCCGCAACACAAGGACCCCCAGTGCTGGTTTAAGTCTTTGCAGCAGCTGCTTACGGAAGCACAACAGACAGAGTTTGTAGACAATGTCCAATATCTCAGCTCTATGTTGTGTGTCAAGACTAAGCGTATCCGCAACGTCCCCGCTATATCTCCTAATGAGGGAATTCGTCTTCATCGCTTCCCACCCATTAAAGGGGTTGTCAAAGTTCATGTGACGTGTACAAAGTGCTACAATAAAGTGAAAGCGCCAGGCACACCAGTCGTGCTCACCATTTGTAATGAAGACGAACTTAAAACTGACAAGATTCGCCAAATTATTGAGGATCATCTCGCGTCTGAACAACATGCATCTCACTGTTTCGATGTGCCGCGCCCTTTCTTCTTGTTGATTTGTGCGCTGTGCGATCGGTCACATCATGGGATATCTTTAATTCGCAACAGTCAGCAGCCCTTCCAACTTTCTTGTTTTAACGATCCAGCGGCCCACATCAGGGCTATAATCCTCCGCCTTGGAAAGTCTATCGCTATTAATAAGCAGCTTAAAGAGGCAATCATGCAAACTGCAACATCCCTTAAAGTTGATGTCTCCAAAATCATTGTTAACCCTGACGAAAGCAGCATGATTTTACTTCGGTTGCCCTTTATCTCGAGTGTAAATCTTGAGATTCTTGTAGCAGCTTGGTCTCTGTTACATTCTGTTGAAGATAAAGTATGCATAGTAACCAACCCGGACGAGCTGCTTAATGTGCTTGTCGAACGCTTCGTTGATGATGTTTCTCACCAACTTAACGCAATCTCCTCGGAAACGTTACCGTTAATGCTTAATTTTTTTCGTCAACTAACACCTATACAGCAAGCTGCCTTTGAAAATGTGCTAACCCAGGTTTTCTACCCTTCGGACATAAATGATGTCTTTTTAGATGATACTTCTTCTGAAGATGTTTCACCAGCGCCGATCAACAATCCACCCGCTGAACCTACGCCAGATAAAACTAACGACAATATGACTGAATCTTTACATCAATTAAAAGAAGAGGTTCGGTCTTTATACAGCAATTGAAGGCACAAGAGCAACAACTATCGCTTGCATCAACATCTCTCACACAGATGCAAGAGATTTACGAAAATTTAAACACCCAAGTGATTGAGAACATCAAGCAGGTGTCTCTACTAGACAACATCTTGTCAAGTCTTCAGATGCATCAGGACATCATAATCCCGTCCTCTGCTGTATTTGTCCATATCATTTCTAACTAACTAACTTCAGACCTCTCCCGAGCATGGGAGCCAGGCCCGACCGACAGGAGCCAGTCCGGAATCACGGGCCTGTAGACGAGGAGCGCCGAAAGGTCGGTCGGCGGAGAATGACCATCAAGCTTGTCGCCATACGACGAGGAGACCGCGATGTGACTGACAACCAACTCGTCGATAACCTTCCGTCTTCGCCCCCCAGCCATACCCCGTCCCACTGCGAACGTTCCGGCTGCCAACCGGCCCGCCCGGGAGGCGAATAGGTGCCAACCTACGCCGGGAGGGTGGATGCCCTCGCAAGGCTCAGGATTCATGAGGCACCGTCCTCCATCGCAACCGCAGTCGGCGATCAGGGTAAGGGATAATCATTTCTTGGTCACTTATCTCATCTATTAGACAGCTCCCTCCAAATACGTATAATGAGGCTCAGCAAGTTCAAATCGACGCAGCAGCTCATCATCTCCATGCAGCTATGTCTGATGCAAATGACCGTGTTATTCCTGCATTGGATCTACACGCTTTTACTCCCGACACTGCTATGTCTTTAAATGTCGACTGCTAAGAGGGGTGTGTGTGTGGCTATGTCTTTCCTTCATCTGTCATATCACCCTTGGTTACCTTGAGTGATGCAATGACTACGCACAATACTAACACTACTAACGACCCACCATCAGATGTCCTTAATTCACCTCCAGAGTTAAAGGAACTGGATGATAATAGTGAAGATGAATTGGACCATACATCTGACGTGGATACTGATACAGCTTCTTTGCGTAACATTACAACACGCTTGACATCATAATTAATTTGTCCTGTTCTGTTGTTGTTTGTTCCATTGTCATGTATATTACTGCGATCGCTTACCTTTGGTTGCGATGGAGGACGGCGCCTAACACGCTTGCTCCCTGCGGCGGCCCCGGCCGTCCCGGAGTGAGACGGTGCCTGCTCGCCTCCCGGGCTGGCCGGTTAGCACCCGGAAAGTCCGCGCTGGGATGGGGTTCGCTCGGTTGGGCAGAACGCGACGGACAGGTCGATTGTTCGTGGACCAACACGTCCGCGGCCTGCGACGCTTTTGCACGACCTCGCATAAGACCGCGCGCAGTGGCGGTACACCATCAACAAGTCCGTCCTCGTCCCTCGCCTCTGCCCCAACTGCGTGATTTTCCTCTGTGATTCCGTACCGGCTCCTGCCGGTCCGGCCTGGCTCCCATGCTCGGGAGAGGTTTGAAGTTAGTTAGTTAGTTAGTATATTGCACAAGTTCCGCCTCAAGAACGTCTGAAATGCATAAACTTTTTCCACACGTTGAAGGGGTCCAGAGAGCTACACTATTATGTGTGCGACACTGGAATATTTTCACACCTATCTCTACACGAGGGTTTTCTCTCCGTAATACGGCTTTCCCTCTTTCTTCCTCTTCCCTTACCCTTCCGCCCTTTTTATTTCATGACTATGAAGAACCCAGTCTGAAGCTCTTTTCCAACTTGGAGTAGGCCCCCAGGTGCGTACCGTCGGGTACGGGGTTTTCTGTTTAATTAACAGAGACTTCGTTCCCCGTTGTCAGTGTAAACGCTTCTATGGGACCTAATGCCGTTACGGAGTTAGGGCCTAAATCCCTACCTTGTGTAGTAGCATGTGACAAGCGGAATGGTCTGTACACGCCTAAGACTGCACGCAGTCTCTACCATGTACCCGGAGAGGGTCAAATCTCTCCACAGCGAGCCCGGCCTAATGCGTTGGCGATCCCCCACTGTTTGTTTGTCCCCCGATTAAGGGTAAGGATCAGGTAGGCCCGCGCGAGCCAGGCATTGATCCTCCAAGCCGTCTACGGCGACCTCGCAGACTATTTCCACGACCCGCGGCGGATCTTTCAGCGCGCCATTCTCACGCCCCGTCGAAACGATGTTGTCGATGCTGACAACTCGCGCATGAACGCGGCCTTTTTTTCCCGGAGACGAGGCGTCGGAGTTCTTTTCGGCCGACTAGGTTGGGTTGGAAGACGACGCCTCGCTCTTTACAGTCGAGTTTTCAATTCCCTGATGACCAACTGCATGCTGACTTTGATCGCGAGCTTAAAGTCTTCGCAACCTCAACCCGACGCACGGCCACTGCAACGGTACCAGATACATCATCGATCGTGTCGTGTCACCGAGGCTCCTCGAACCAGCATCCCCTAAGGCCCAACAAGAGGGCAGACGCCCCGCAAGGTCGGCGTCCTCTTGCCCAAGCCCGTCTTCTGCCACGTCTATTTCTACGTGGCTCTCTGTCGATCGGCAACCCCGAGGATATCCTCTTCTGGGTCGACGACTTCACCCTGCCCCACACGTGCTGCGCAATACCGATAAGCCCCCTCCCGGCGTCTACACGCGCACTGTAGGTGAACTTACTGGGACCAGGTGAACTTACTGGGGTTGCAGATTGGGACTATGTGAACTTAGTGACCAGGTGAACTTACTGGGACCAAGTGAGCTTACTGGGGTTTTTAGAGTAAACTCGAAGGTTAGCGGCGTGTGCGGATCAAAGCAGCTTAGATTGGCGGGGGTGAGAGCGACGAGCTCAAAGGAGACTGGGGTGAGTGGATGTGAGCACGAGTGGGTTTACGTCGAACTTACTGGGGTTAGAGATTGGGACTAGGTGAACTTACTGACCAGGTGAACTTACTGGGACCAGGTGAACTTACTGGGGTTAGAGATTGGGACTAGGTGAACTAACTGGCCTGCACTTGTCTGCTTTTTATGACATACGTGATCTTTTTTATGATATGTAGAGCTCTCCTCATGTGTCGACTCTAGATTTAGTATGTACAGCTTTATATATATACGCATACTACGGCCGCCGCTTCCTGGCAACCTGAGCGTCGACTGCGCTTATGGCGATAGCATCGCCAGCGTCGCGTCACAACGCAGACGCGTACGAGCATCTCGTTTGTCATCCTCGACCTGGTTGTCATCCTCGAATTCATCTACCGCATCAGTTTCGCCGGTGGAGGTGAGAGCATTGTCGTCTTTGGCTTCGGTCGTGGCTGGTGTCTCGCTAGGTATTTGCGCCGTTGCATTCCGCGTCCTTGCACCTCGTGGCGACCGCAGCCTGGTTGTCATCCTCGTATTCATGTACCGTGCCATTTTCGCCGGTGGTGCCGCCCACATTGTCGTCTTTGGTTTGTACGCCGCGACTCCCGGCGACCGCAGCCTCATGGATCCTCTTCGTGGCCATGCGGTTCGCGTTCTTCGCGGCCGTCACAATCGCAGGGTCGTCGCCCGCCGACGGCAAGGCGCGCTCTTCGCTTCGTATCGCAGGCATGCGGTTCGCGTTCTAGTTCGCGTTCTTGTTCGCGTTCTTCGCGGCCGTCGCAATCGCAGGGTCTTCGGCTTTTGCGCGCGCGGCGCGCGGGCATGACTCTTTCTTTGGCTTCGGATTTTTCGGGTTTCCATCGTTCTCGGAATAGATTTTTGGTCGTTATTGTTAACGGCTCGCATTCGAATAGCAGCACCTTGTGGACAACAATTGTGAAGGGCTAGCAGCACCGGAACAAAAAAAAAAAAATCGCGAAAGCTTGATTAACCGCGCACAAACATCCCGAAATTATGTATTCGTACGAACAATAATATCCCCTTTTTCGGCGTCCGTTTTGAGTCGTTTTCAGTATATGAGGACACCGCTCAGAGAAAGCGGAAGACGAGGCACTTTTCGAGGAACATGGCGTACGTTTCATACGGTACTCGCGGACGGCCCGCGAGTACAAGGTCGTCTACCGCGCCGAGAAAGGAGGCAAAGACGAGATCGGCCATTTTCCTCGCGATCGAAACCCACCGCCACTCCAAGAAGCTCAAGCGGAATGCCGGAACCCATCGGTCCATCCCCCAGTCTGAAGTTTGTTGTTTGTTTACCCCGCACACTTCAGAGCCGAGTCCGCGTCGAAATCCGGGGTTCTCAAACCACTTTATCCGTGCCGCGGGCAACCGAAGACAGATTTTGAGCCTCAACGGACTCAAAGAGGGCTCACGTCGCTCTGCCGGGTCGCCCGAGTCCACTTGTACCTTCGCGGGCTACAGTCGCAAGGGGACGTTTCGGCGGGTGTGGCCGGGCGACGCGCGGGTATCGGTCGGCGCGATTTTTTTTTTTTTTGCACAAACTGAAAAAAACGGGTTTATGGTCGAATAAGCTTCTAGTGACACGGCCTTCTCCACCGAGTTGCCCGTCAAATTGGCATCAACACTGGTCCAATGAGGGTGCTCCTTCCCTCGCGGCAGCCACGGCGGCTCGGACAACGCGCCTCTACACCGGCGTCTCTCCATCACGGTGCACCACCGTGAGCGTGCCCATCTCCTTCTAGCGGGCCGCCAGTGTGTCGAAGGCGGTGCAGCCACCGCCCACTTCCTCCAGCAATTACGCGCAGGCACACTTCGGGGAGCGCCAAGACGCCTACAGAAACGGCGACGGCCCCAGATAGAGAATCTGAACTAGGGTTAGTAATCCCTGTTATAGGGTTAGTTCACTGAACTTTGCCACCTTTGATTTAGAAAACGCTGTGTTATTCACACCGGCTGTCCTCGATTAAGAGACAGATTCGAGGACAGACTACCACTATTCTCACACTCTGCTGAAGGGTAACGCAGTTGTGATTACTGTTCCCTACTACGTCTCCCGGCCGCCGCCAGTTTCCTGCACCGGCGCCCGGACGGTTAGGCTAACGCCCCCCCCTACAATCAGCTTGCGTCCCCAGTTCTCCTTTCCGCTCGGACCCCTCCAATCTCAGCTTGTTTAATCAGCGCGTGCTCCGTCGAGTTTACCATCACCCTTAGGCGCTAAAAGGACCACGGACCAAACTAGGACCAGAACCCCCGCGGACCATAGGACTACGGAGGACCGAGGGGCGGCCGATTTGCAGCTGGGTCATCCAAATCGCCACAATCGTCATCGCCGTCGATTCCACCGAGGTCAATCTCCTCGTCGGTCTCGGCGCCATTGGGGAGAGGCATCATCATCGAGCCTCTCTTCCGGAGGCCCTCGTAGACTTGCCAGACAGCATCATCATCGAGCTGATCCCAGTTGTGGGCAATAAACATTAGGACCTCCATGAATTCTGGATCGAAGGTCGCTGTTCGTCCGACCTGCGAGACTAAAGCGACTCTCGACGTCGCAAGAGTTTGTGAGCACAGCGTTACACGACCGCCAGACTGCAACATGGATCGGCAGTTTGTCTGCAACGGCCGCCCAAAATACGCCCTCCATAAACACGCCATCGACGACGTAGCGCGCGAGCTCTCTCTTCGAGCCGCGAAGCGAAGCATAAAGTTCCTTCACCCTCTCACGCCCGCGTGTTGTTCTCATGAGTGAGTGAGAGAGGGGGGCTACACTCGCGCAGCTTCGTCGAATTTCGATGTCGGTGGCACAAAGACTGAGTGCCCGCCGCCGCCGCCGCCTTCGAATCCATCATCATATTCGGTCGGGTTGACGTCGTCGTCGTCGTCGTCGTCGTCGTCATATCCTCTGAGCGCTTCCTGCTCCAAGGGATCGTCGGGCCCAGGCATGTCGTCCTCCTCCTCGTCATCATTATCATCGTCCGTTAGGTCGAGGCTCTGGCGACGCTCGCGTCGGCGGCGTCGTCCGCGCGTCGTCCGCGCGATCAAGCTGGATGCGAGCGGTCTCGACAGCGTTCTGGATCATCTGCGACATGTACTCGACGTTGGAGTAGGTCGGGTCCTCCAAGCGAGAGCTTGACGATTGTGGGCATCGCGCCTCGGAACTTTCAATCGCTTAGCGGCGAAGGAGAGGTTCCGGAGTCGCTTCGCCGTCATAATAAAGGCACGGGGAGGAGGCGAACGACCTATCGCTGCTTTTGAAAGGTCGCCTCTGAAGAACACAGCGTGGTCCTTGGTACCTGGCGGGGGGGGGAGGAAATCAGAGCGATCTGTTAGAGTAACTCACCCTCAATCTTGCGCGACGCAGCATCAATAGCGTTAAAAAAGGCCTCGGCCTCGAGAGCCCGCTGCCCCTCCTCGGCAGTTAGCGCGAGCGACGGACCCTGCTCGTTAGACACGATGTGCCCGGTGCTCTCTGCCATCGCCGCGGACTATTCGTCGTCGTCCGAAAAATGTCCTCGTACAACTCGTCGTCGAGACTTTGATGCGCGGTATCTTGCTTACACGTTTCTTCGAGCGCGAAGAGATACCGGGGAGCACCTTCCTCAAGAACGAGTTGTAGTGGGTGAACAGCCGATTGACGCCGGCGAACACGTTCGTGTAGCCGTACCATCGCGTCGCATTATAATACGGCTTTTTTGGCGGGATCATCGTCTCCTTTTAGGAAATACCTTTTGCGACCAGGTGCGCGCGGAACTACTTGGCTTGAAATCCGCGTCGAGGAGCGCAACTGCGCAACCGAGTACTTCTTCAAAGCATAAGCACAAAACACGCCTTTTGGACTCCCATCGAGACGCGTTTGATGCGCGTTGCGAATTGATCGTTTTCGACGTTGGGGCCGGCTCTGCCAGTCGCGTAGTCGACGACGCGCTTCAGCTGGTGGTTCATGCATGCATTTTCCCGCCGGTTTACGCAGCCACCGCAAGGCCGCCCGTCAAACGGACGCGCCGTCGAGCGTCGGTTTGACACAAAACTCGAAATTCAGCTTGTACTCGTCGAGCTTTCTGAGGATCCAGTCGGCGATGTTGGCCGACGCGTGCTCGTCCTTGTCAAACGCATCGAAGGCAATGAACGAACAACCTGAACACAAAGGCATCGACGTCCTCCGGCTCCTCGTCGCCCAGCCGGCTGGCCCCGCCTTCCTGCAGGGTCTCGATCTCCTCCTTGGTCAGCACCTTCTCTACGGTCTGCGCGTCCACGAACGTCAGAATAAGAGCCGCGTAGGTATGTTTCAAGTAGTCTTTTGATGTCCACGCGTCGAGCTGGATCGAGGAGTGCGGCCCTCCAACTCTGCGATGGACCTTCTTCAGGACGCTGATCAACTTCGCCCCTTGGCGGCTTCTTGCATGCTGTGAACGCGATTTTCTTGAGAGAGACGTGCGCGCTCGGAGGTCGGTACGGAGGGTCGAGCATATCAAGGAAATGTCGCGCCGCCTCGGCGCCGAGCAACGCGAAGGCGCGGGCGTCCTTCGCGCACGCGGCCGTGTACTGAATGTGGGCGGGGAAGGCAACCTGGAACGTGTAGTACTTGACTTTATTGCTGCCCTCCTCATCCATCGCCTTCGACTTCTCGCCCTCCTCCTTCTCGAGGTACTCGTGGTATTAATTGGGGTGTTTCCTACGACGCGCGACCGTGACGGCAGACAGAAACGTGAGCAAGAACACGAAACACAGAACGCACCTTTCCATGTACTCGCGGAGCTCGGTGCTCGTGGAGGAGGGCATGTATTTTGATCCATAAAAGGTCCATCATCATCGTCGAGGTCACGACGCCATTCTAGGTCGTCGTCTTCGGCGAGGCCAGCGTGCTTCGAGCTCGCTCTCGTGTTCGCAACACGGATCGCCGAGCAGACGCGGGTTGGCGGAAGCGACGCCAACGTCACCCCGCGGCGGCCCAGCTCCGCCGCATCTGCCGCGAGTGGAAGAGCCTCGCAGCTGGGGCTTGAGGCTCGCTCTCACCGCCGTCAGCCACGTCGCCGCCTCGGGCAGCATGACTTCACCCTCCTACGACTCGCAGCAAAACGCATAGTAACTCCCTCGATGGGCTCAACCGCTTTTCGCAGGCCCGACCTCCGCAACCGAAAATTAATTCTCGGGTTGCAAGTCTCCTATGCCTATCCTCCCTCCCGCGCGCACAACAGTCGGTCATAACCAAGTTTTTTTCTCGGTTGGGGACAAGTTCGAAATAATAATAATAAGGGTGTTCCTGCCGTTCGAACTCACGACTCCCGCATCGCGCACTCCAACATGATATTATTTGGGTCGACAAAAAGAAATAGGCTGCTGCTGCTCGAACACACCCGTTCCCGCTCGTGCTGCCGGGTGCCTTACTTGTCTCTCTCGCTCCTCATGAAGTAGCCGGCATCTCGAGATGTCTTCGCTCTCTGGGCTACTACGGGACATTGTGAGATGCCATGAGATTGTGCCGCTGCAAGCTTCTTCGCCACGCCCTCGGGCAAGCGCGAGCGGCCGTGAACACCCTACGCTCGCACGTCCCGCGGGTACAACAACGGAGCTAGCTTCGATAATTGTTCCACAGGCTTGGACTCTGGCTGGTTCCCCAATTTACGCGTGCAAGTCCGCGCCGAGTTCTTCGGCCAGTTCGCGCTTGGCGCACTCGAGCGCAGTTTCGCCACGTGTCATCTTTCCACGAGGAACCATGCGGCGGGGTCGTACCGTGCCGATTCGCGCCGGCGACGCTCAACAGCTCGATCGTTCTTCGTAACGACCGTCAGCTCGATTTGGACAACATTCGGGAAACCGTCCAGTTGGCCGTCTCTCACTTCGAGTCGTGTTCCTTCTCGCTCAATCTCGTCCTATAGCTAGCTCATCGAGGCTCTTCGCAGTCCCGTACAAACCGACGTCAATTCCGCCGCAAGACCTGAGAAGCGCGCGCAACGCAGCAACGCTCTAGATCTACCTCCTATCTCTCGCATATCTAGTAGGCCGCAACGCCGTAATGTGCGGCGGCGATGCTCTTTTACTCCTGACGGGCGGGACCGGACCACGCGGTGGTTGTTTGTGGTAGTTTGCACGTTTGGTCTGCTCAAGAAGTATGGTTGTTGTCAAGCAGTCCCAAGCGCGTGTCACAGTGATCTATTTTGGTTCGAAGACTATGCAGCAGCAGCTGTCTCGATACGCAAGAATTTTTTTTTTCAAGAAACGACGAGCACGAAAAAAGATCTCGGGGATACACAATCCTTCGAAATCACACACACCACGTATGAGTGAGATTGTTGCGCACTAGAAGATGACCTTGCGAGGCGAATGATGAGCTGTGGTAACCGCAAACAACCACAATAAGGCGTAGGAAGCACCACCACGTGTCCAACTAGGTAAGTGGAAATATCAAGCCACCCTAGTTGTGACATGCTTACTCTCAGCAGCAGCTCGAGAGAGCCTGCAACGGAGCACAACCATCCAAAGCGTACTTGTGTGGCCAACGGATGCAACCAAGCTGGCAAATCCATTCTTCGGCTAGCGCGTGCCTGCATAAGAAAACCCCGATTGCGGCACAAAGAGACTCTCTTCACACACCATGACGAGCCGCGGGGCACTACAATTTCCGGCCAATCTAGGTGTGTGAAGCATCGAGTCTGTCAGTTCGTGGACGCTGCGGAGGGCGAGAAGCGAAACGCGGAGCTTGGGAGCATCTGGCAAACTGAAATTGATGGATCTGCGTCCAAGTCTTTGCACGTCTCGGTTAGCACCGCGCGCAGCGGCCGGCCGAAGCGAAAATCAAAGGTGCGACCGACGTTCAGTTGGGATCGGCATGAAAGCAGGATACCTCATCCTGCCTCACGTCTCCACACAATCCCCCACATCCCCTCCTAGAAGTCGACTTTTAAAGAAAAACACTACTCGCTCAAAGTACGAATAAATCTGCCACATACTCTCTCTCTCTCCACGTTAGATTCCCTCACATGCTTGCAACAACGCTTTATACCTTGTTGTGGCAAAAAAAAGAACCCGGACGTAAGAATCATATCGAATTCTTCAACAAAAGCCGGCGGGGGGCGTGCCGGCGGCCGTGGAGGACTCGGAGCGAGGAGGCGAGCCAGGCGGGGTCGCCGCGGGCTGCCGCGTCAAGCATAACAGTTGGGTTGACAAACTGGTGCCAGTGGCTCGCGCAGATCGTGACGCAGTCGTCCGAGAGGACGGAGGAGCACGTGCAGAGAGGCGGCCTCGCGATGCAGCCAGAGGCGTAGTAGTCAGTGACCGACTCTGGTTTGGTGGTCCACGGGAGCATGTCGGGCGAATAGTGCTGCTGGTCCCAGCGCGGCAGGGTAGTGGTTTCGCTGGTGGTGAAGTGGTGCCAGGACTCGCAGGCGCTGCGGAGACGACGACCGGTGGAGACGTTGACGGAGGTCGGGCAGGCCCGTATTTCGCAGGTCCCGACGATTTCGCGGGCGTGGGAGACGTTCAAGCCGAGGAATCGCCAGGAGTCAATGGCGGCGCTAGAGAGGGTCCAGGGCTTGAACTCGCCGTTGAAATGGAGGATTTTTGCAAAGGCGGCGATCGGACACAAAAAGGGGTTAAAAGTTTGCCTAAAGGGTCCCGAGGGAGCCATGTGTCTTTCGAAGACATTCGGCTCGGAGCCGTAGCGATGGCGCGCGTATTCGGCCAGCTGGAGCCACTCCCGGCGGCCGAGGTCCATGCGACCCAAACCCCTGACGTTCCACTCGAGGTCGAGCTTGAGATAGCGCCCCGCGAGGGTCAGAAGAAATGGGGGTTGGGAGATGCCGCCGCGCCACAACCTCGCGCGGCTCTCCACAAAGGCGTCGACGAGGTCCTCGATGGTCTCGGTGAGGCGTAGTTCGCGCCACCGCGCGCAGTCGAAGAGCACGACGCCGCGATTGAAGACGCAGGTCTCGTTCGACAGCGTATCCGCCAGGCCCCACCGCTTCCAGGCTTGCTTTTCGGGGGCGCGCTGGTCGTACTTCCGGAGCATCTCAAAGTTGATGTACTTGAAAATCTTCTGAGTGCAGTCCTCGACGGCCGCCGCGGGCGCGCCGCGCATGTCGAGGTCGTCGAGGTCGCCGACGTCGCCCTTCACGACCGTGTCGGTGTCGAGGTACAAAACGCGGGCCCGGGGGCTATCGTGGAGCACGTAGGGCAGGTAAAAGGCGGCGAAGTTAAAGGGACTCAGCAACTCCTTGCGCTTGACGCGCGTCGAGTTCCGCAACGACATAAGCTTGGACAGCGCGGGCCGTTGCATCAAAAGCTCTGAAAATCCGCCGCAGACCGTGACGGCGATTTGGGGGAGGAACCGGTGGACCACGTGCTGGAGCCTACGGACGTGCCTCGTGATCACCACAAACGAAATGTCGCCCGCCTTGGCGGCGTTGCTCGAGGTTGAATTCAAGACCGCAACTATGGGGAGCTGATTCGTCGCGTCCGTCGCGACCGTCACGATCGTATCCTTCAACCTCGTTTCCCCGACGCAGTGTTCCTGCCGCCAGTTCCGCGCGAGCGCGATGTCTGCAGCGCATCGCGACGCTAAAAGCCAGAACCACATCGTCGCAATTATGAGGAGGCTATAGGGAACTTGGGTCAACGGAACTATCGTCTGAGGTATGGGCTGTGACGAGACTTGTTGTTGATGTCTGTGAACCGCACACACGCCGTGTGCGGACTACTGCTGACAAAAGGCGAATCGGAGCCCCGTAGGTACGCCGTCTCGCTGCTGCGCGTGTCACGCTTTGCTTCATGTCCGCGCGAGCGAAAACCACCAGTGTGTCGCTTTCGCGTCATAAAGGTGTCCGGACTCGCGACCATTCGACGAAGAAGAATCTGATACGAACGAACGAACGAACGAACGAGACCCACCCCGAGAGTCTCGACGCACCACGCGTGACAAGTCCAGAGCGCATTCACCAACGACGATCTTTTACTACCGTCTCTTGTATTAGCTGCGAGTATTCATCTCGCTTCCGCCTGTAGAATGAGTGAGTGGGGAGCTTGGATTGGATCTAGAACACCTTGCCACATATTGTGCCTTTATTTATTTATTTATTTGGCCGTCTTGTTGTTTGGATCCCAGGTGGACGTCCACCGATGATGTCGTGTATTTCTTTTCGCATCTGACCGCCGGCTCGCTCGAGACGTTCCATTTTTTTTTTTTTTCCTCCAGAGCAAAAAAAAATGGCCGTTGTGACCAGAAATTGAAGGAGTTGAAAAGAAACCAAAGTCCGTTGAAACCTGTTTTCTCGGCGGCGAAGAAGTGATAAGAACAGCGCAGAGAGCAGATGGCTGCGCGTTACGTGCGGCGGTTCGCGAGCGGTGCGTACAAGGTGGTGGACCACGAGTTCGACGTGGTGGTGGTGGGGGCGGGGGGTGCCGGTCTCCGAGCGGCCATGGGTGCCGCCGAAGCGGGGTTCCGAACCGCGTGCGTGACGAAGTTGTTCCCAACGCGATCCCACACCGTGGCAGCCCAGGGGGGAATTAACGCGGCGCTCGGGAACATGACCCCGGACGACTGGCGGTGGCACATGTACGACACCGTGAAGGGGTCGGACTGGCTCGGAGACCAGGACGCGATTCATTACATGTGCCGCGAGGCTCCGCGGGCAGTTCTCGAGCTCGAATCCTACGGGCTCCCCTTTTCCCGGACGAACGAGGGGAAGATCTACCAGCGGGCTTTTGGAGGCCAGTCGCTCGAATTCGGGAAGGGCGGGCAGGCGTACCGGTGCGCGTGCGCAGCCGACCGGACGGGACACGCGATGCTTCACACGCTGTACGGGCGATCGCTCGCCTTCGACACCGAGTACTTCGTCGAGTACTTCGCGCTGGACCTCATCATGAACGACGAAGGACGGTGCGTCGGGGTGAGCGCGATTAATATGGAGGACGGGACGATCCACCGGTTCAACGCGACCAACACGGTGCTGGCGACGGGCGGCTACGGCCGGGCGTACTTTTCGTGTACTTCGGCTCACACTTGCACGGGCGACGGGAACGCGATGGTGCTGCGCGCGGGGCTGAGCGCCGAAGACCCGGAGTTCGTGCAGTTCCACCCAACGGGAATTTACGGGGCGGGCTGTTTGATCACCGAGGGCGCTCGGGGCGAGGGGGGTATCCTCCGGAACTCTGAAGGCGAGCGGTTTATGGAGCGGTACGCGCCCTCGGCGAAGGACCTCGCCAGCCGCGACGTCGTGAGCCGCGCGATGACCATGGAGATTCGCGAGGGTCGCGGCGTCGGGAAGGACCGGGACCACATTTACCTTCACCTCGACCACCTCCCGCCCGAACTCCTGGCCGAGCGCCTCCCGGGCATCTCGGAGACTGCGGCCATCTTCGCGGGCGTCGACGTCACCAAACAGCCTATTCCCGTGCTCCCGACGGTCCACTACAACATGGGCGGCATTCCGACGAATCATCTCGGGGAAGTTGTCGACTGCAAACGGGGCGACGACGCGATCGTTCCCGGCCTCTTCGCCGCCGGCGAAGTTGCGTGCGCATCGGTGCACGGCGCCAACCGCCTCGGCGCCAACAGCCTCCTCGACATCGTCGTGTTTGGCCGCGCCTGCGCGCTCCGCATCGCCGACATCGCCAAGCCGGGGGATCCGGTGCCGCCGCTGCCCGCGGCGGCGGCCGAAGAAACGATCGGCGCCCTCGACGAGCTCCGCCACTCGGCCGGGCCCAAGCACACGTCCGACATCCGCCGCGACATGCAGAAGACGATGCAGGATCACGCGGCTGTCTATCGAACTCAAGAGTCGCTCGCGAAAGGCTGCGAGAAAATCGACGCCGTGACCGCCTCCTTCGGGGATCTCGGCATCAAGGACCGCACCTTGGTGTGGAACACGGACCTCATCGAAGCCCTCGAGCTCCGCAACCTCCTCCCCAACGCCGCCGCCACCATGCACGCCGCCGAAGCACGAAAGGAGTCCCGCGGCGCCCACGCGCGCGAAGATTTTCCCGACCGCCTCGACGACTCGTGGATGAAGCACACCATCGCCCACGTCGACCAAGACACCTTCAAGGTCGCCATCGACTATCGCCCCATCCACTACCGCACGCTCGACGAACAAGAATGCACCGTCGTCCCTCCGGTCGCCCGCGTCTATTAGATGATCATTCGAATACGTTTAAAAATAAATACCTGCGGACGGACGGACAGACAACAAGAGGAGTGTTCTTTTTTTTCGTTTTAGTCTTGACAACAACAACAACAACAACAACAACATCAAGGTGTTTGGTTTGTCCTCAGCAGAGGTCCGCCGCCCGGGGCAAGGAGCATTTCTGCTCTTCGGGGTCTCAGGGGACCGCGATCGCGGACGCGGCGGGCCGTTATGCGACCGCCCCAGGGCTCGTCGCACCCGCCGCGCCCGCTGCCGAGCCTCGCGGGCGCGCGGCGCGCGCGGCGACGGCACGCTCACTCTTTTTTTGTCGGGGGAGCGACGTCACGACCCCGGACCGTAAGGAACCAATTAGGGTTAGGGTTATTGGCCGCGCGGCAACGCGTCGTCACGCCTCACCGCGCGGCTGCCGACGCCGTGCCCGCGCGCCGATGCATCATCGGACCACACCTCGTTCATTCATTCGCTCACACAGAACATCGTCGTCGTACCTCTTGTGACCGACCACACGTTTTTTTTTGCTGACGGCGTCGAAAGGGTAAGGAATATGGGGGATTATAACGGATACAAAGTTGAAGATGATATTCATCGCGGCCGTCGCGATGATGATGATCGTCAGGAAAGACTGGCAAGTCGCGATGCACCGGGAGCTGAGTCGCGTCGAGACGGCGGAGGACGTGACCTCGTTGTTTCTGGAGAAGGGGGCGTCGTTCGACAGCACGAACCTCGCGACGACAGCGTGCAGGTTAGCCAAGCTCGAGGCGAGGGATCTCGTCGCGTTGCGGCGGCTCGCCGATGCGTGCCGTGTACAGCTCGAAATCTTCGACGGAAAGGCCCTCGCGAACGCGGCCTGGGGGTTCGCGACGCTCAACTACACCGACGATGCGCTCTTCTTCCACATCGGAAAAAACGCGGCAGAAAAAGCGCACCGGTGCGCGCCCCGGGATCTCGCGGACCTCGTGTGGGCCTTCGCCGTGTCCCGCACGGGGACCCCCCAAGTCTACAGCGCGCTGGCGAAGGAAATCGCGCCGCGGCTCTGGTCGTTTTCAGCTCGCGACACCGCGAAAGTCGCCTGGGGGTTCGCTTACGCGGGAAACCCCGACCCCGAGCTCTTCCGGGGGATCGTGCGGGTGGTCCCCGCCAAGCTCCCCGCCTTTTCCCCCGAAATGATCACAAACACGCTCTGGAGCCTGGCGGCGACCGATACGCCCGCCGAAACTTGTTTTGGCGCGGCGGCGCGACGGGCGCGCGTCGAGGAGTTCTCGCCCCGCGACCTCGCCGGGACGGCCTGGGCCTTCGCGCGGGCGGGCGTTGCTGCCCCCGCGCTCTTCTCGAAAATCACTAACCGAGCCATCGCGCTCATGGACGTCGAATGTTTCGAGCCGCCTCACCTCGCGACGCTCGCCCGGTCCTACGCCAACGCCGGAACGCGCGCGCCGCGCCTCTTCGACACAATCGCACGCTGCGCGGTTCAAAACATGGCCCACTTCCAGCCCCACGACCTTTCCAACCTTGCCCTCGCCTTTGCGCAGGCCTCCGTCTCCAACCGCGACCTCTTCGTCGCCATTTCCGAGGACGCCTCCCTCCGCCTCGACGACTTCCATCCCCAACACCTCAGCGACATCGCCTGGGCCTTCGCCACCGCAGGCATCGGGGCACCCGTCGTCTTCCGCCGCCTCTTCCACGACCTCGACGACGACGACGACGCCAAACACGACGATCTTCGCAGATTACATCATCATGATATTCTTTGGCTGAAAAGCTAACTACCTAACCCTCTCTTAGAGAAGGCTAACCTAGAGAGGGTTATTTTTTCACCAAAGAGTTATTATTATTCATTACCCTCGAGATCGATCTGAAAGGACCGAGGTCGTGACGTTGACCTCTATCTCATAGGGACGGACGGCGGACGGACGGACGGACGGACGGACGGACTGTTGTGGCTTTCTCTTTCGCATGCGAAGGAGGAGGTACCACCCTGGGCACACCGACGCCCTCCCTTTCGACGCGCGCGCGCGCGCAATCGACTACTCCTCCGCATCCGCGCATCATCGCACTCTGGCATGACAACATGCTCTACCGCCACCCTCCGCGCGGCCTCCTCCCGTCCTGTCCGAGGTCTTCGCTGCCATCTTTGTCCTGCCGCCCGACTCTCTCTACACTTGTACGGCGGCAGGGCGTCCTCCTCGTCGTCGAGCGAGCGATCGATCGATCACCCCTACGACATCAAGACGCTCGTCTGGTGATGATGCCGGCAACCTCCAACTTGAAGGCCCACCAATTGGGCCAAATCCTTGCAAGAAGATCTTCCTCGCCGGCGCCCCGCCACAATCCGGGGTCCACCGTCGTTGAGCAACGCCCGCGAGGCCGCGGCACCGTCGATGGCATCGTCTTCTCCGCCTTGGATGGGACCAGCGAGGCGCGTGCCCCTCGAGGTTGCACTCATCATCTGCGCGACATCACGGAAATCGCCGTTGATCGACAGCAGCCGGCGTCGCGCGCGAGCGAGCTGAGCGGGCAGCTAGCTACCACTTAGGCCGGGCTCCCGCAGCCACCCGCGTCGCCCGCGCCCAACGTCACGCGTCCGACGGCAGGACGCGCGTCCTGCTCCACTCGTCGCTAGTCCCGGTGGCGACCCTGCCCGAGCCACACCACGGAGGCGCCGTCTCCCCCTCGCGCGGACGGCCACGAAGGGGAGTCCCCTCCGAGCGGTGGCCTTCCACGACAACGATGAACCTTGAACGTGGACCTGAGGAGCGAAAATGACACCCAGGATAGTCATCCGGGCTGGCGTTGCGGACGGCGACCGCCCGAGCGCCGGTTCGCGGCAGCGGCGAGCGTCGGAACGCGTCGACGCGGGTGCTCGGTGCGCTGCCGCGGGTGGCTGCTGCTCGCCGAGACGACGCCCTATAGGGTAGACGGTGGTGCTCCTTGACAAACGTCGTGTTGGGGTACGGATCGTCGCAAAGGTGCCAGAACAAGACTTGTCGTTGTACACATGGTCTCGACGCCAAACACGGCGCACACTATGAAAAGCTCATTTCGTCTTCTTCTCAGTTGATGCAGTGCAACATTCGACGCTCAGTTGATGCACTTTCAGTTCATGTACACTTGATTTTCGTATAATTTCACTTGCATATCTACATATCTCATCACGATGATGGTTGTTTGCGCACGTCCCTCATGGTGTCGGCCCCTGCGCTTCTATGTACACGTTACGGCCAGTGTCCTTTGCGCGCAACGATCACAATAGTATAAGATTCGTGTCTTTCGTGTGTCTTGCTTGCCAAAACTAGCGACTTTGCCGTCGTCGAGGAAGAAGTCGCTTTGCCGTCGTCGAGGAAGAAGTCACCCACCTCGTCGAGGAAGAAGTCGCGCACCTTGTCAACAAGTCAGGTCCCGACGCGACGTTGGTCATCCTCCAAATCTCGTTACCGCGGCGGTTGCTGTGCGGCAGCAGGAGGAGGAGTCGTCGTGTCTAGGACGCCGGTTTCGTAGTCACTTGGCGGCCGGGTCCCTCCCTATGGTTGATTCGGCACTGCGGCGTCGACGCCGTTCATGATATCCTCACCCTCCTGCGGTAGGGCCCCCCCAACCACATTTCCGACCTCACACTTCAGAGCGAGATCATACAGGATATCAGAGTATGGGCGGCCGGAACGACGAAAAACGGGAGAACGCGCGTCTTCCAGCCAAGCATTCACGTGAGCTGCATCAGCAGCAGCAACAGCACGGAGAAATCTTCCGAGGAAGGTGGTGCCAGTTGCAATGGCGTTGTTGTTGTGTGAGGGGTGATCCGCCTCACAGCAGCAGGTGGGGTGCGGGGTTGATTGCAGGAACCACCGAGAAGCAGCAACGATGTGTGCGGGGGTGGTCCGCTTCGCAGCAAGAAGAGAGAGAAGCAGGGGGGGGTCAGAGGAGAGGCGGCCGGAGAAAGCAAAAGGAGTGCGGTCTTTCAGGCCACCACCGCGCAGGGAGGTTCTTGAGCTTGGCCACCGTTCATAAAGGGGTGGCACCATCGGCGCTCGATGCCTGCCGGAGAAGCTAGAAGCAGTATTTGTAGCAATCGTGGTACCAATACTTCTTGTCGCAGATGTCGATGCAATACTCGCCGTAAGGGCAGTCATTGTCGTCGTGGCACTCCATCGCCTTCTCGCGCATCACCGGGCTGATGAAATCGAAGTCAACGGTGTCCATGACGTTGGTGTAGAGGGCGCCTCGGCCGGATTCGCGGATGGATACGGCGTAGGCATCGGGATCGAACTCTTCAATGCATTTCTCGAGATTCTCGTCGTGATCGGGGTTGATGAGTTGATAGGTGGTGGCGTTGAACTCGAAATAGAATTCGGTCTCGTCGAGGAACTGCGCCGTATCGATGACCTTGTATTCCGTCAGACGGCGTTTGTAGTCTTCCGAGTCTTCGTCGTAACACTCACATTGCATGTTGTCAAATTCTTTCGCCTCTTTGGTGTAAAAAAACTCTAAATCTTTTTTATCGTTTTTCTCGGACAGAGCACGCTCGGCCAAAGCACGTCGACGCCCGGTTCGAACGCGCTGTCTGGTTCGTTGCTTCTTTCCTCCGTTTCCGTTCGAATTGGTCCCGCCGTACCCCCCAGTATGGACAAACGCGACATTTGCGAACTTGTACTTGCTGATTTCGCAATTGTCGAGGACGTAGTAGAGTGCTCGGGCATACGGCGCACATTCAGGGTCGATCGAACAGATGTGCTCGAGAACGGGAGCGGTCTCTCTGTACTGGCTCGAGTAAAACGCGCCATAGATGGAGAACTTTTCGATCCTTGGGTACGTGGTGGCGGCGACCGCGGCGACGCTGAGCGCGTAGAGCACAACCTTCATTCTGCTGATCACGAATCTCTTCTTCTTCTTTGTACCACGTGGTGTACAAGAAAGCTTCTTCAAGAAAGCGCCAGTCCGCGATTGAACAAACCTCGGAATTCCTGGATAGTCCCGGATCTCACCTATTCATCCCCTGTGGTACCCGTTTCATTGATGTTTAAGTCGGCGTTGTCTCTCGTCCTACAGATTCCACGTCGCCCACGACGTCTATAGAGAGATCCGCGGACATTCCTGGACCCTATTCTGTTACTCTGTTGTTGACATTTCAATTGAATTTTTTTTTGGGTTGACACGCTTCTTCCCCAAAGTAGCACCAAGAGGATATAAATCCTGTGGATGGAAAGCAGTTCCAGTAACAGCTGCAAACTTTTGATATGTTCAGATACAATCCGAAAAAAGCTTTTAATGGCATGTTTGAGCCACGTTCCAACTTCGTTGAAGATTCAAACCCTTCAACGAAGGTTCAAATTCTTCAACCATCCAAAGATTCATCAACCAGCAGAACCGGCCAGACGCAGCCCCGAAGAAATGAAATGATGGCGACGCCTCAGAAGCCTCGTCTGCCCGGCTGCGCCGGGCCTGCGCTCTCCATGTTCGAGGTTATCGTGGCGCGCCGCCGATACGATGGTGACCCGACTGAGGACTGCCAAGCGCGGCGTCGAACTCGAGGTGAAATTCCGCCGCGATTTTCATCTCTGATTGCCTGATCGTCGCGGTACTGCGGTGCCAACTATCCGAGCGCTACGTTGCTGTTCTCGTTTATCGAGCGTAACACCTATGAAAAAATCATCGCAGATGCTTCCCGACCACGAGCGCCCGGACCTCGCCGCCGTCACTCCACCAGCTCGCCCAGTCTTCGATGACCGCCGCCGCGCCGGCCCTGCCTATAAAACCTCTTAGGCTGGCAACTTCTGCTAGGACGCACTGGGCTGGCAATATCAACGTCGGCGCAGGTGATGTCGGAGCAGGGGCAGAGCGTTTGTCCTGTTTCGCCAGGCCTTTTTGACGAGGGGTCGAGGGAATGGGGGCTATCGGGTGCGTAGTTCGCCGGTACGTCGCGGCACGCCGCCGTCGAGAGCTCTCGGCGAAGGCCGTGGGCGGAGACGACGCTCGGCGACGGGACCCAGAGGAAAGCAGCGCTGTCGGCGCGACTGCGGCGCGTATTCCAGCCAGTCCGTAACGCCGAGGAGCCAGGCGAGAAGAGCAGACCCATTGTCCCATTGTCGTCGGCGGTCGCACGGTAGGCCCCGCGGCGGCGTTGGAATTCTTCGGTCAACGGCTCCGCCGAGTACCACCAGGCTCGCGCCCAAGCCGGGAACGCCGTCGCCAGCTGGACAAGACTAATCGGCCCTCGCGCGACCGGCGAGTTGGACCACGCTCGACGCGCGTCGCCTCGCCCGTGACGCAAGCCCGCAGCTCCGACAGTTGTGTGTTTTTGGATGAGCCAGGCGACCGCGGCGGCGAATTTAGCTGCCGAGCCACGCGGGATCGTTGAGTTCGAGGAGCTCCCAAAATGTCCCCGGGAACGCGGTTTCGCTCGCGTTGTCGTCGAAGCGCAAGACCGAGCTGGTGGCACCCACGTTCAAATGCATCGCGAGGATCACCTCCCAGTGGTCGACGATCAGGGGCTCGACCTTATACTGGTGCCGCGGTTGGAACGCGTAGGTGGTCGCGTTGTCGACGGTGGTGACGTAGTATATCGTTTTCTTGCCGTAGACACCATTGATTGATCGATGCGGGATGCTACGTGCGGTAATGTCACGGTGGGTCAGCTCCTGGACGATCGACTTGGAGAGCTTGTTGAAATACCACCAGTCACGTGGGAATCGAGGGTTGCTGTCGGCAGTAAATTTTGGACCGCGGACGTCGCGAGCGACCACGAAGTCTCGACCGACGGCTGGGCCACGAACGACGCCGACGAGCCTGGCGGGCCGTACCTAGGCCCAAACGAGCACCTTGGACCACGCATGTGGCCCAATATGACGGCTCGGCAAACGAGGCCTCGGACGACTAGAAAAGGCCGCCGAAGTGGCTCGCCGAGCTCGTTTGAAGCATTGGGGGCCCTCGGGCACACCATGGAGGTGCCTAGAAATGGTCACCGAACGAGTGGGTACCCATTTCCCGCGACCCAATACTACAGCATCTAAAAAACAAGCACGTTTCGACGCCGCGACGTTTAACTCACCATTTCCGCGTCGTAGCGTCGCCAAACAAGTTGTCGAGGAAGACCTGAACATCGGTCGAGACATTCCCGTCCCCCGTGGCCTCCGTTGACCCGGGTGCGCCGACTCCACCGCCGCCAGAGTAGTGAGCCATCGTCGCACAGATAAGAGCAACTACTAGGGAATTCAAAAAGTATCGCTAAGTGTCATATCATGTTACGTCCACATCCTCGTCGTATTCGTTGGTGTCGAGCTCGAACCGCCAGGTGCCAGGTTTGGTGCCTCGAAAAAACGTCGGACGATTTGCTACGAGCCAACCGGAGAAGCCGTCGTCGTAGCCGATGAATATCCATCCAGTCCCAAGTTTTCTTTCTACGGCCATCCTTTGAATTCGCGTCCGAGACGGCCTCAATCTCGCCTGGCATCCAATAGACCCCAGGTTCTCCCTCGAGCTCCCACAACACCTCGACTCGCTGGCGAACAAGAGAGTCGACAATCGAAGGCAGCTGGTCTCGTTTCGCCCCTCGCTTGCGCCTTGCTCGCTTTGTGGCCAGAGGAGAAGCCCCGGCTTTTCCCTTGAGACCAGCGTCGCTCGCAAGGCGCCGCCGAGAGTCCAGGGCCCTGCGCTCGCGCGTTTCCGTACCAAGCACTGCGGTGGCGGCCGTCGCTGCAACAGGCTCAACCATCAACGCCTGCCTCTCCATTTTGATCTTGCGGCAGATCTGCTTGAGATGCTTGGCGACGAGCGGCGGCATTCGCCTCGTGGTCCAGCCGCCCCATTCGCGCTGCATCAACCACACGGCCGTCACAGTCTCGTCGTCGTCCTGGTCGAGACGACGGGGGGCAGATTTCCTTCCACCACTACCACCTCTGTCTGTTCCTTCGGCAGCGGCGGTGGCTCGGCGCTGACGCTTGACGGCATGCGCATCGGCCCGCTCTCGGACGCTTGCCAAGGCCGCCGCTGCGTTGTCGGTCGTCCCGAAAGCACCTGCAAGACGGCGAACGTCACCATTCGCTGAAATTCCGTCCCCCGAACCATGAAGCTTCGCGTACACGCCACGGAACTGATCGAGGGTGTTCTGGATGTGTCGCTAAGGCGGGCTGCAATAACCTGGGATTCGCCGCGTGCGGTCTGGTCGGCGAGCTCGGTCGCGCCCACCGTATGGTCTAGTCTCGAACTCCACGGTCGCCGTCGATTCGGTGTTGCGTGCCGACGGGCTCCTTGCCGTCGAGCGGCGACGCGTCCGATTGTTGGAACGCGCGCACCTCGCCCTCGCTGAGGTCGAGGGCCAAGAGGAGCTCGTCGAGACGTCCCATCTCGCATCGCAGGTTGCGGACGAAACGCGAGGACGACGAGAGGTTCATCTCGGCGGCGCGCTCTTCCCCGATGACGCGATACGATCGAGGCGATGACTTCAGAGACCTTGGACGGCGCCACGCGCGACGCCAACAGGCGCATACACAGGTGTCGCACCCGCGGAGGCCAGGCCTGGCCCTTGCCAGCACCGACGCCCGGCCTGAATGGAACTCGAATGGTGGCGTCTCGCTTCTCGAGCTCGACGACGCGCGCCCGTAGTCGATCGATCTCCTCGTCCCGCGCTTTAAGCTCGGCCTCGGCCTTGTCGAGCTCCACCGCCAGCTGCATTGCATCCCCGTTGACGTCGACGTAGCTGCGTTGGAGGTGGCGCATCTTCGCCAGGTCGCAATTCTTAGCCGCCAGCTGTGCCTTGGTCTGATCCGTCTCCGTTGCCACCGCCTCGGTTGCTGCTCGCTTCACTTCGGCGGGCAGGCGGCCGCCGCCTGTTTCTCTTCAGCCGCCGCCGCCTACAGAGCGCGCTTCCGCTTCGCCGCCGCAGCCTCCTCGCTCCGCTGACGCCGGACCTCGAGTTGTTACTCTCGACTACGGGCTCGGCATCAGCTCGGGCAGCACAGCTGCCGCAGCCTCCATGGCCTTCTCGGCCTCGAAGGCCTCTTCGCTCGCCACCATAACGGCACGCTCGGCCGACGGTGTTGCTGGGACGCTTGCCTTGCTGCCTCGTCGAGCTGCAGGACCTTGAGCTGTTCCGCCACCAACTGCCTCCGCAGCTCAGGCGACTGCGATCGTGGTGGCTGCGGCGCGGGCGGCCGCCGGTGCGAAGCGGTCGATCGAGCGCGACGGGCGACGGCGGTCTCCTTGTCCGCCGCTGCGCGGATGCCCTCCACCTTGATGGTGCCGTTGGAGACGCCCTTGACCGCGAGAGTGTCCGAGGTTGTTCCCGCGTCATAGCGGAGCCTCAGGACAGTAACCGCCTTAGCGCGGACTCTGATGCCCGCCGAAAGGCTAGGGTGCCTATCGCCTCGACTCGATCTCCGGGCCGCCGGACGTCCGTCTTCGAGCACGTCGTCGTCAACGCCGCCGAGATGCGTTTCTTGATCTCTCGTCGGAGCACAGGCTGGAGGTCGGCGTGCATCGCGGCAAAGTCGTTGCGGCAGCGCTTACTGCAGACGAAGAATCGAAGGGGGAGCTCGCCCTCGTTCCAGGTCAATCGCGTTGCCCGGATCCTCCTCCTCCTCCTCCGGTAGTACGCAGCGACGCAGCAGCAACACTCTCCTTCGCGGAGGTTGGACCGCCGCTCGGCCGGTATCCTTCACCGATTCTGCGAGCCCACTGCATCGGGGGGCTCGGTGACCGAAACAGGCAAGACCACCCGAACGGCCGCCGGGGCCGCAGCCATCGTTACGTAATCGTCCTAGACCACCGGCTCGGCTTCGCGCGTCCCTACGCCTGAAATTGGATCGTGGCCTTCTAGCGCTTCATGGCGTAGGTATCGGCGCCGCGTTATCGAGCTGACACGAGACAACGCCGGAGAACATCCCGGCGTAGTAGTACTCGAGGGAGCCGAGTACCCAATCCGCGTTACAGCGCGAGACCTTGTGTCTCGTTGGCTGCGGCGAGGTCGCCGTCGTCGACGTAGCGGCAGTTCTCGAACGTGTTTATGCAGCCACACGGTCTTGGTTTCCGGATTGTCGCCCGCGCGCTCGGCCGCCGGAGATCTTCGTCCCGCCGTCGACCCTGATCGACGCCGAGCGAGAAGCTTGGCGTAGGCCTCCACGTGCGCGTCGAACGGCTCGCACTCCGCCGTCGAACGACCTGTGGAACGTCCGACAAGTCTCGAATAACGCGACGTTCGTCGATTCGAGGATGGACCATTCGCCGAGATCGAGGGAGGCGGAGAAGAATTCGAATAACGAGCCTGAAATGGACGACCCCCCTGCAGATCCCCTCAGCACGTCGCCGGGTCATCGGGACCCACCGGGTTTGGCGGCCACGGCCTCCCAATCTCGCGCCTCTACGCGAGGCATTCGTGACCTCAAAATCGCGCTCCGACATCGCCGCGCTCGTTCAGGACCTGGAGTCGCGACGACGTGGGGTATCCCGGCCCTCGTGCTTCCTCTCGGCGGTCATCCGCGCCTCAATCTCCGTAGCCAAGGCCTCTTCGGCCGCCGTGGCGTCGGCGCGGGACATCTCCGTCTCGTGCTCGGCAACGACTGGGCACGTCGGTTGAAGCGGGCGTCGCGCGCGGCTTCGCGCCCCTATGCGTGAAGAAGCACCATTGTTCTCCTTCTCTGTGCTCTTGCCGGCAAGGCCGACGTTGACCACTGTCTTATCGACAACATACTCGACGGCGAGCATCACAGTCCCGGGGTCCTAATAACGCGTCTTCTGAACCCTTCGTCCACTCTTTGACCGATCGAATAGTAGTGAACGACGCACACCTTGTCGTCCGGCCGGATCCGAGTATTGCACCGGACCGCCTTCACGCGGCACGAAGTCTCGCTTAATAGAGAGCTGGCGCAAACATGAATGTTTATGCTGCCATCGAGCCCCGTGATGTTCATGATGTCGAGCGGCTCTCCCGAACGTCGTTCCAGCTTGGTCCATTAGCTCACCCCAACAACAACGGATCTTTAATAATAAGGGTTTTAAAGGTCGACTGATAATAAGATGAGCGTTTCTCGTTCTGAGTTTTAAAATCTAGGGTCTAGTTTTAAGCTTCCTACAACAAAGGACAGCAAGGAGAACGACGGGATGAAGGACATTATGTTTATGAATGGATGACTGGATCGCTGAGTGACGCGGCGGCGGCTGCCGGTGTCCCGCTGACCTACTTCACCTGTCCAATTTGTCGAAGTTCGACGCACGCGACGTCGCATTGACCCCCGTTGATGTGCGCTCCTCTGAAACCAACCTCTATCAAAGCCGCCGCATGTGACGACCCCGACCCACACGCGGGCTATAATACGCAAGCCCCCGACGATCTTTCTCAATTGGTTAGCTACGAACGTCGCTCCAAGGCAGATCGTGGCCATTCGTGATGTTACTGAGGGGGATGCGCGAGGGTCCTTAAAACCACCCCGGCCAATACTTGGGGGGGGGGTGGCCCTGGCGCGGGACCCACACTTTCTTAAACCGACCCCAATAACCTCGGAGTGTCATCACAATAGCAACCATAGTAAAGGCGGAACGAACATGGGAGGACGCACGTCTTCCAGCCTAGCCTTTACACATGAGGCACAGCAGCAGCATGATGGAGAAATCTTCCGAGGAAGGTGGTGCCAGTTGCAATGGCGTTGTTGTTGTGTGAGGGGTGATCCGCCTCACAGCAGCAGGTGGGGTGCGGGGTTGATTGTAGGAACCACCGAGAAGCAGCAACGATGTGTGCGGGGGTGGTCCGCTTCGCAGCAAGAAGAGAGAGAAGCAGGGGGGGGTCAGAGGAGAGGCGGCCGGAGAAAGCAAAAGGAGTGCGGTCTTTCAGGCCACCACCGCGCAGGGAGGTTCTTGAGCTTGGCCACCGTTCATAAAAGGGTGGCACCATCGGCGCTCGATGCCTGCCGGAGAAGCTAGAAGCAGTATTTGTAGCAATCGTGGTACCAATACTTCTTGTCGCAGATGTCGATGCAATACTCGCCGTAAGGGCAGTCATTGTCGTCGTGGCACTCCATCGCCTTCTCGCGCATCACCGGGCTGATGAAATCGAAGTCAACGGTGTCCATGACGTTGGTGTAGAGGGCGCCTCGGCCGGATTCGCGGATGGATACGGCGTAGGCATCGGGATCGAACTCTTCAATGCATTTCTCGAGATTATGGTCATGATCGGGGTTGATGAGTTGATAGGTGGTGGCGTTGAACTCGAAATAGAATTCGGTCTCGTCGAGGAACTGCGCCGTATCGATGACCTTGTATTCCGTCAGACGGCGTTTGTAGTCTTCCGAGTCTTCGTCGTAACACTCACATTGCATGTTGTCAAATTCTTTCGCCTCTTTGGTGTAAAAAAACTCTAAGTCTTTTTTATCGTTTTTCTCGGACAGAGCACGCTCGGCCAAAGCACGTCGACGCCCGGTTCGAACGCGCTGTCTGGTTCGTTGCTTCTTTCCTCCGTTTCCGTTCGAATTGGTCCCGCCGTACCCCCCAGTATGGACAAACGCGACATTTGCGAACTTGTACTTGCTGATTTCGCAATTGTCGAGGACGTAGTAGAGTGCTCGGGCATACGGCGCACATTCAGGGTCGATCGAACAGATGTGCTCGAGAACGGGAGCGGTCTCTCTGTACTGGTCCGAGTAAAACGCGCCATAGATGGAAAACTTTTCGATCCTTGGGTACGTGGTGGCGGCGACCGCGGCGACGCTGAGCGCGTAGAGCACAACCTTCATTCTGCTGATTATGCGAATTGCTTTTAATTTATTCTCTTTCGCGTATTTGATGCAAGAAGATGAAAGCTTCTTCAAGAAAGCGCCAGTCTCGGGATTGAACTTATCTGGATAGTCCCGGATCTCACCTATTCCTTCTCCTTGGCAACCGTTTCATTGATGTTTCAGTCGACTAGTCGGCACGACCTACAAACCTTAACCAGTACCTTGGATTCCACCAGATCGGTGGAGAGATCCGCGGACATTCCTGGACCCTATTCTGTTACTCTGTTGTTGATAGTTCAATTGAATTTCTTTTTGGGTTGTCATGTCCTTCCCAAAATAGCAAAATCCGATACACTAGGCAGGGAAGAGCCATGGCGGCCATGCTCTTCGCCATGTTTTGGTGGTCAAACGTTGTTGGGGCACGAGTGACTGAGGGTGGCGCACGCCTCGCGCATGTGGGGGCTGGTCGACTCATCCTCCAGGCTCTAGTGCGCGGCAACACCAACACCGCCGACAGCAACAACAGCAGCAGAGGCGACGCGTCAGCCCGGGCCGAAGGCGGCGCCAATGGAGGGGGGCGCGTGGACCAGACCAGAGGTGGTGCGTGGACTGAGCGCGGGGATGCCGTCGCTCGACCCCGCGCTGGTTGCGGCGCGTTGTGTTCCGCCTATTGTGCGGACCCCGAAGCCACGTGTCTGCAGTTCGAGGCTACGACCAGCTGCGCGTGCGCAGCGTGCGCGTGCGCGCTGCCAATCGTCAGACAGCTCGAAGAAGAGGAGGAGGAGATCGTGTGCCTGAATTTCACCATGATTGATTCGTCTAGCGACGGCTCGGCCATCGCGTCGTACTACGTTCGCGACGTCAGCGATGTGCCAGTCGCAACTGGCACGTTGGCTGACGGGGCAAATCAGATGAGGGACGTCATCTGCCTCGACGACGGCGCGTACTACACGCTCAACGTCACTGCCCGGGGGTCATATTCATCCAACATCTCGTGGGCGTTCGGGTCGATATCTGGCGGATCGCCGTACTTTGAGTGGTTCTACGTGTCGTTTGGCGATGTCAGCCTTGCTCCCGGATCGCCGCCGACACCGAGCCCAACCATCGAACCAGCAACATTCTCGCCCACGACATCGCCCGCCCCGACAACAGAAAACGTGGTCGATTTTTATAATCTCAAGGACCAAATTGAGGGCGGACTACCCGACGGCGAATTGTTGGTCGTTCAAGTAGCAAGCAACTTGACCATCTATTTTGAAGACACGATCGTCGTTGACAACAAAGCAGTCGCAATCCAAGGAGGAGGAGGAGGAGATGAAGCCGCTACCGGAATCCCTTACTTCGACGGCCTAGGCACGCGCGCACCCGAGTCCGTAAGACTATGTGATTACAACTTCAACATTAGGCGCCGACTTTTCTATGTTGGACCAAATGCCTCTCTCCGCCTCGACAACGTCGGCCTCGTGAATGGGTTTGCAGCGGGGAATGGCGGCGCCATCTACTCGATTTCGAGCGAGGTCGTCCTGGAGACTGTCGTTGCGATCAACAACACGGTGACCGGATATGGCGGAGTCATCTACAACTCGCGAGGGGAACTCTCGATTTTCGGTGGCGTTTTCCGCGACAACGAGGCGACGCTCGTACGCAGTTTTAAGACAGCGTTTGACCATGATATCTTTACACCCAGGGCGGTGGCGTCGTCTATAACGACGTCACTACGTCGACGACAATAACGTCGGGCACGTTCATCGCCAACACGGCCACCGATGTCTCATCCTTCCCGCGTCATAATGCGTCCACATCATGTTCAAAAAATACTTGTTTTGCGACTAACAATACTCTGATTGTACGACTGTGTTGACGCAGGGCGGGGTGATATACAATTCTGGATGCGATTCGATGACCATCGAGAACGGCATTTTCAGAGGAAACAATGCAAATAGCAGTGTCGCCCACCAGCGTCCGCACTTGTCTCAAAGAGGAGTGATCTTGTCCCGGCTGCCTCGTGTACACGGGGAGCTGTACCAGTGCATGTCTGTCGGTCTCACATTGTCAAACTTTCCGTCGCAGGGAGCTGTTATGTACAACGCCTTCACGATCGGGGTTCGCGTTGAAGGGGGCAATTTTACCAGAAATCGAGCTTCTCAGAACGGAGGTGTTGTCTACAACGACAATTCCGATGACATGCGCGTCGAATCGGGCAGTTTTGAAGCTAATGTTGCTTTCGAATATGTCTGCATGACAGTGTATAATTCCAACGCTACACGATGTCGGTACCTCGCGTGTGATCCGTTACCTCGCTTGATGTAGGGCGGCGCTATCTACAACTCCCAAAGCCACAATATGTCCATTGACTCTAGCGTCTTCACCGGCAACATTTGCTATGAGGTCCACTCCGATGTGTTGTTAATGGAATTCCTTGGAGTGTGTGCTCGCCGTGTGTCCTTGAGTGCCTCGGTCTGACATAGGGAGGGGGCGCCCTCCTCTATCATGAGAGTAACTTTGCCAAGATCGTGAACGGAAGCTTCACCAATAGCTTTGCCTATTGGGCAAGACCCTCGGCGTCCATACTGCTCTTGTTCTCGTGTTAGTTAGGAAGAATTGTCATACCTCCCTATCGTGCTGCTACTACGCGATATCAAGCCCTCGCTCCTCGACGCACGGCGGCGTTGCGGCGAGCTGATATTCGAGCTCGACAGCTATTGTTGACGGCGTGTTCAGCGACAATACCGCCACCGCTGTTCGCCTCGTCTGTGTCTGACGTCACTTGTAGTGTCACGAACCACTGAAGGGCAAGTGGTGCCCTGTTCTGTCGCACGTGTGGTTGCCTCAAGTCTTTCCCCGCGATTCGCAGGGCGGCGTTCTCTTCAGCGATGCTTCCGAGGGCTTGACCATTGTCTCTGGCACATTCAGTTATAATCATGGCGTATTTGAAGCCAGTTCTTCTGTGTCTGATTCCTAATTGCACATCCAACGAGTCCCATTGCGACCACCAGATCCAAAAACCGTCACTGTAGGGTGGCGTCGTCTACGCGGTTTTGAGTCCCGATATGATGATTGTCTCCGGGAATTTCAGCGGAAACTCAGGCGGATCAGTCACCCTCCAGCGTCAGCACTGGGTCTCAAAATAATACGAGAGCCTCGGTCGTCTTATATTTTGAACATCATTGAGTCGCTCCTATTCCTGTCGCGGTCGCTGCAGCCGTGTCCGGTACACTCGTGTGACGCGCTCTTCTCGACGCAGGCGGCCGTGTTTCTGTTAGACGAATGCGACTCGCCGACTATCCGCTTTGGCTCCTTTGCCAATAACGTTGCCTATGAGCCTGACCCTGATTATAATGCTCTGGCGCGCTCTCCAGCGTCAACAAGCTTCCAATGCAAACCTCTTGCGCTGTAACGAAGTCCCTGTAGCCGCTCTCAGTGTTCGACGCAGGGAGGCGTGCTTCATGGCTATAAGAGCGATTCTTTGACCATCGAGAACTGCAATTTTATTGGCAACGAGGCAGACTACGTCACCCTCCAGAGTCAGCACAAGCCTCAAACAGTAGTCGTTCTTGTTGTTGGTAACTACTGACGACGTTTTCTCTGCCGCCGGTTGTTCCGCACGCCACAGAAATGTATCTTTGACAACCGCATCTCGTGCGACGCAGGGCGGCGCCGTGCAAAGTGAACAAAGTTACGCCACTAGCATTGTTAGTGGGGTTTTTGCTTACAACATGGCAAGACTTTTTGCTCGCATCCCGTGTCCCCGAGCGCGTTTGAGTGGGGCATGCTGATGCCTGGGGTATCAATTATTTTGCGTCTCCGTCGAGGCTTTGACCTTGATCAAACCAAGATGCTGTTGATGCAGGGGGGTGCCGTTCGGATCGGAGAATTCAGCGATTTCGCGACAATTTCTGGTGCATTCCATGCGAACGAGGCGGTTCGAGGAGCGAGTTTTCCGCGTCTACGAGCATCGCGCGCGCGCAAAAAGTTGTCGTGGAACCTTCTATCTCTTTGTGTCGACAACACCTGTTGAGTCGAGCCACGTTTTGTGTGACACCGGTCGGCGTGTGGTCCTCAATGCAGGGAGCCGCTATTCATGCCGAGTGGAGCTTTGGGATGACGGTGAACGCAAGCAACTTCACCTCCAACGTTGGCATCTCGTCATCAACAATAGCACCGTTTGCCGCGTCCCACGAGAATTCCATGCTGTGCTTACGACCTCAGAGAATATGTTGTCATCGCAATCGTACATCTGACGTCAATCACTCGTTGCATTGCAGGGTGGCGGCGTCGCCTTGTGGAACAGCGAGGATGCTGCCATTATTGACTGCACTTTCACCAACAACACCGCCAAAGATGTTCGTTTCTGTGTCGAGAATGCACACAGATGACTGACTGACTGTCTGTCTGTCTTTCAGTCAGTCACATCGTCACTTTTTTAATCGAAAACTACAGGGCGCCGCCGTGCATCAACAATTTAGCGACGGTTTGCGCGTGCGCTCCTCTATCTTCTCGTTCAACGTAGCCGAAAACGTATCGCCACCAGCGTTTTTTTTTTTTCTCGAGGCAACAACAAGATGAGACGCACGTCTCTGAGGCAATGCGTGTTGCAAAAAAACTCCTTGCTCAAACTCCGGTCAATCACACGTCGCGTAGCAAGGGGGCGCGCTTTGGCTATCGTCGGCAACGAACACTAGCAACTCGATCTTCGAGCACAACTTTGCCCCGGTAAGCAAAAGCTCCGCGTCAAATGAGCAATTCTTCAATTTCTCGCGCGTTCTGTGGACGAAATATTTTTTACCTGTCCCCGTGCAGAGTGGCGGCGTCGTTCACGCGAGCGAGGACGCAAGTCTCGAATTCTCGAACGTCTCGATGACAGAGGTGTGTCAGCGTTGTCAAGTGCGCAACCTCAATCTTGGCGCAGAACTCCGCTGGTGACGGTGCGGTCCTCTACTCGGAAGGCGCTCAGATCACGGTTGCTGGGTTTCGCGCGGTGCATAACGAGGCAGGGTATCGCGGTGGTTTCGCGACCCTTACGGCCGATACCGAGTTCGCCGTCGTCGAGGGGAGTCCCGCGATGGTCGTTGAAAACAATTCGGCACTTGTTGGCGGGGCGATGGCGCTGGCGTATGGAGTGAGCGGGACTATTTCCAGGCTGATGCTCGTCGGGAATCTGGCGACGGACACGGGCGTCGTGTTTCTCTCTCCCTCGTCGAGACTCGTTATGTCCGACGTGGTTGCCACGCGGAACGCCGCATTTCAAGGTGGGTTCGTGTACGCTGCGCTTGACTCCACGGTCGTCCTCACTCGCTCGGAAGTAATCTCGAATTCGGCCGACGATGGTGGTGGTGGTGCGCTGTACGTTGACGGCGCGTACGCAGACTTGGAGCGCGTTCTCCTGCGAGCGAACCGCGCGCAGCAAGGCGGTGGGATTTACGTCGCAACGGGAAGCGCCACGGTGAAAAATTCGACGCTCGTCAGCAATAAGGCTATCAGCGGTGGCGCCGCGTATCTCGAAAATTCGGAACTTAGTGCCAACTACTCGGACTTCTTCGACAACGAGGCGACTTCCGACGGGGGAGCCTTGGTCATCACTGGTGTGGACGCGTGGTTTGAAAGCGTCGGCAGCTGCACGTTTTACAACAACACAGCGGGAAGCGATGGGGGTGTCTGCGCTCTTGCCGATGGGGGCCGCGTGAGTTTTCACGTCGAAGACGTCGGGAACAACAATTCGGCGCCGGACGGTGCTGGCGGGGTGGCTTATTTTGATCATTGGACGACGGAAGAGCCTGCGATCCCTGCGAGCATTCAGGGAACGGCGTTGTACGGGCCCATACTCGCGTCCGGACTCGCGAACTTGTCGATGAGCCACGACGGGAACCTCGAAGCCTCGAACGTTGCCTTGGAGTCTGAACTCGTCGTCACTCTCCGCGATGCCTTGAAGCAGGTGTGCACGACACACACGGGGTCGATCGTCGTGCTCACGACACCGACCGAAGACGCTCTGCTCGACGGAAACACGAGGCTCGTCGTGGAGGCTGGCGTTGCCAGGACCGCGACGGTTGAAAACGAGGTCGACGGGGAGGTCGCGAACGAGATTGATCTCAAAGTGTGGCATAAGATCGGAAAGAGCGTCATACTGCAAGCCGACTACGACACCGATGAGAACAACATTTTCACCGTCAACGTCCGCATTTGGCTTCGAAACTGTAGTGTCGGGGAGGTCAGCGAAACGAGCGCCAGCGGGCGACAAGCGTGCGTCGTTTGCGACGAAAACGACGAATTCAGTTTTAAAACCAAAGAAATCAAGTGCAGGGACTGTCCCAGGCACGCCAAGTGTCGGTCGAACCAAGCGACACACGACTACCCTGGCGCCGTGCTCGTCCTCGACGACGGGTATTGGCGAAGTGGGCCGTACTCTCGAAACATTCGGACGTGTCCCTTCTACGAGTCCTGCAAGGGCGGCGTGGACTTGCTAGACAATACCAATGCGAGTTCGTGCACCAGGAAGCATCGAGGCCCGTTGTGTGCGCTGTGCAAGCGCAAATGGTACCTCGACAAGCAGAGTGGGAAGTGCATCAAGTGTTCGAAACGATCAAAACGCGAGACCATTCGCGCGTTCGCGTCGGTCGTCGGCGTCGTCGTCGCGTGCGCGGTGACCTGCGTGCTCGTCAAGGTAACGTACCCCAAGCTCTTCTATGCGGTGTCCGCGCGAGTGCACCGGAGCTGGGGGAACGTGATGGGGCGGATGCTGACCTCGCGGTCGGGGATCGTTCCGATGATCAAGATACTCTACATTTTCTTCCAGATCGTGACATCCGAATACAGCACCTTTCTGTTTGTCGCGTACCCCCACCAGTACGCCAGCATCACGTCACAGCTCGGGATCGTCTTGAACCTCAACGTGTACATGTTGATGGCAAAAATGTGCCGCGCGATCGACCACTACGACGAGCTCGTGTTGGCCACGACGGTGCCCGTGGTTGCGCTTGCGCTGATTTTCGTCTTGTTTCTGATCGCGTCCTATCTCCATCCCTCCGCATACATCCAGCTCCGGAACTGGGCGACGCTCGGGGCGCTCATTTTGTTGTACGTCGCGTATACGGCAGTTGCGAGCACCATCTTCAAGACGTTCCGGTGCGACTCCAAGTTCCGGAGAGACGATGGCGAGCCCAAAGACTCCGAATATCGCGACGAGTCATTCCTCGAGGCCGACTACGGCTTGTCGTGCAAGACCAACCGGCATGCGACCTTCGTCGCCTATGCGAGCATCATGGTCTTTGTTTACGTCGTGGGGACGCCCGCGCTCTTCTTCCTCTTGCTCTGGCGCAAGCTCTCGCACATCAATCCTGACCCGGCGACCCTGGCAAACAACCTCATCCAAGACTACTACGTGGACTCTCATGACGGCGAGCATTGCGAGGCGAAGGTCGAAGAAGAGGACGAGGAGAAGGATGAGAAGGAGAAAGAGAAGGACGACGACGACGAGGATTACGTGCAGCATCAGCAGGAGGAGGAGAAGGAGGACGCGGTACTGATTCGCAAGTACGCTGGCGTGTACGTCGAATACACAAACCAGCTGGAGACCGCGCCGTCGGTCGCGCGCGACCGCATGGCGCCCGCCCTGCGACTCGTCGGCGAGGACCTCGTTCGCGCCCGCAACCACGGCGACAAGGAAATCTCCCACCTCGCCTTTCTCTTCATCGACTACGACCCCCGTTTCTGGTGGTTTGAAACATTCGAGTGTTTGCGTCGGCTCATGCTCACCGCGGTGCTCCCAGCGACGATCCCCAACGAAAATCAGCTAGGTCTGCTGTACGGGACCTACATCGTCTCGCTCTTCTTCTTCATCGTGTACATGGTCGCCAAGCCGTTCGCCCTCGACGAGGTCGACACCTACGCAATTCTCATGTCGGGGACGCTGTCGTTTATACTTCTTTTGACGATCGTGCTCTACGTGGAAGACAACATGGAGCACGATCTCCGCGCGCATTGGAACGAAGAAGTGATTTCGGCCGTGCTCATTGCCCTGTCGATCGCGCTCGGACCAATTTTGCTTCTCTTCCAGGCACACCTCGATCTCGATAGCGATGTCAAGCAGTACTTGAGGTCCGCCTCCGACCTCCCCGTGTCCCTCTGGCGCCGAATCAGCTTTTCTGCTTCGGACGTTTCGGGTTCCGACTCCCACCAATCCAAAGCAGATCAAGGCAAAGAAGATGTTGAGCTCGCCGTTGTCGCCGAGACCTCGGAGGAAGAAGAAGAAGGAGAAGAAGAAGAAGAATCGGACCAAAGCCCAATTCCCGTCGCTCACGTCGAATCACTCGCGAGGGGTGGCGCCTCCGACGTAGGCTTTGACGCGCTCGTCCACCCCGAGGAGGAGTAGAATGATCCTCCTCCCTTGTGGCTTTTTTTGTGCGGCTTGTTCTGAATGAGCGTCCTCCTTCCTTTCGCGCCCCGCCGAGAAGGAGACCTCGCCCTGTCCATTTGTACTTGGTCGACTCACTCATATGTGGCAGCCACCAAAAGCCAATGGTGGCTGTTGTTGTTGACAAACCCGGCGTGTTTTGTTGGGTCACCACAATCGCCCGCCATGTTGCTGTCTGATCTGTGTGTGCGAAGTTAGCATTCTCTCGTACAGTCTCGTCGACTGCTGGGGGGCTCTGGCATAATCGCCGCCGCCGCCGAGTTGTGGCTTCGGGGCGGAAAGCGAGGCCTTTTTTTGTTTTTTGAACCCCGAGTGTTGTGTTGTGTTGTGTTGGTTGAAGAACGAACGAACGAACACGTCATTGTTGTTGTTAGTTTGTATATATACACACACGAAGGTTCGACAAGAAGGGTAAGTGTTGAGGTAGAGAGAAATGGCGTACCGTCCCGCGCTCGGGGTCGAGCAGCACCTCGCCACCTCCGTTGCCAAGGACGGCGTTCCCTTGGGGTCATCGTCCGTGGAGTTTCCGATGGTGTGCGAGACGTGCCTGGGTCCGAACCCGTACGTTCGCATGATAAAATTGCGGTTTGGCGACAAGTTGTGCAAGGTGTCGAACGTTCCGTTCCAGGGTTTTCGGTGGAAGGCGGGGCCCGAGGGTCGGTTCAAGGAGACGATTATCTGCCGCGAGGTGGCGCTGGAGAAGAACATCTGCCAGGCGTGCCTGACGGACCTGACCTACGGGGTTCCGGTCGGGGTGAGGGACGCGCTGCTGAAGCGCGAGAATACGGAAGAACCAAAGTCAAAAGCTAACCAGCTCTACTACTACCAGCAACAACGCGAAAAAACGGAGGAGTCGGGGGCGTCGAGGGAACTCCTGACTCTGGCGCGGAGTTTGCAGCATAGGTCGGGAGATAGCACCGCGTTTCGGAACCTGCCCAAGTTGTGCTCGTTTTGGGTCGGGGGGACTTGCAGAAGGCACGCGTGTCCCTTTCGACCGTGCTGTGGCGCCTTCAAGTTCCCCGAGCTCGCCGCCTCGCATCCCGACGAATGCCGGGCCCTCGTCGAGGCTTTGAAGGAGAAAGGTCCGCGGGCGGTAATGGCGACGTGCCCCGATTCGACGAGGAAGCTGCTCAAGGGTACCGGCACGAACGCGGACCTCGCCATCAAGGAGCGCGCGGCGGGGAAGGACGACCTCTCGCAGCGGTACTTGGGGCGCGTTGCGAAGAAGACACCCGTGGAGACGAACGTCGTGTGGGTCGGGGGTGCGGCCTCGGAGCGAGATTTGAGGGATGCTCTATACCACGTCGGCGAGATACGGAATGCGAGGGTCAAGGCGAGCTGTGCCCTGGTCGAGTTCGAGGAGGTCCAGGCGGCGCACCGGGCCGTTGCGCTCGGCTCGATCGATCTCGACGGAAAGTCTCTCCCGCTCGACTACGCGAAGAACCACCAAGAAGACGAGATATTATCCGAACCGCGACCGCTCTCGTCGGGACCTCTCCGGCCCGAGCTCGCCGCTGCCCTCGAGAAGTGGGGTCCCGCAGCGGTACCACCACTCGTGGAGGGACCCCCGCCCCGGAAGAGACCCCGGCACTACCCTTCGATGGACCCGTCGCGCCTCGGGACGACGTCGTAGGTAGGTAGGTAGTTATGACTTCCCGTCGTCGTCGTCGTCGTCGTCGTCGTCGTCGTCGTCGTCGTAAAAGAAGAAGAAAAGAAAGAAGCAGACGGGGGAGGAGAACACAACACAGCAAGGTGGGTGGGTGGGTGGTGTGTGTTGTCGGAGGAGGAAGAAAACTGGCGGTCCCTATATATATCTTAGAGGAAGGCGCCGAAGGGGGTGTCCCAGGCCTTGGGGGTCTCGTCGATGTCGACGCTGAGGGAGCGCGTAAGTTGGAGGTCGACGCGAGAGCCGAGGAGACAGGAGAGGCGACGGGCGATTTCGTTGGCACCAGCCTCCTCGAGGCAGGTCTCCGACTTTGCCGAGCGCGCGACCGCGGACGGCGGCGGCGGCGGCGGCGGCGGCGGAAGCGGCGGCGGCGGCGGCGGGTCGATAGAATTAAGCGCGGGCTCGGGCGTCGCGCCGTCCGTTGTCGTCTTTTCCTCCTCCCCCTCGTCTTCCGTGCTCGTTTCGCTAGAAGACGAGGCGGAGAAAACTACTTCGGGGGGAGGTGGCGGCTTTTTTTCCGCCTTGTGTTCGGCCTTGCGCTTGCGCTGCTTCTGGCGCTTGGCGCGCTTCTTCTCGCGCTGCTTGGCGTTTTTCGCCTCCTTCTCGGCCTCCTCCGCCTCGAGCTCTTCCACGAGCTTCCGGCGCTTCTCTTCCAACGGTTCTTGTCCGCGGCGTTGCTGCTGCTTGGCGACGACGTTGTTGTTGTTGTTGTTGGTAGCACCCCCCTCGTCGTCCTCGTCCTCCTCCTCCTCCTCCTCCAAATCGTCGTCGTCGTGGCCCGGGAACTCCTTGTGGTGGTGGCGGTTGTTGTTGTTGCGCGCGTGCTCGCGCTGCTTCAAGAGTATGCGGAGCCGCGCGTGCCGGGCCGCCTTGCGGTCGCGCGAGCAGTCGGCGACGGGGGCGCGGTAGGCCGTGACCATCTTGGCGGCCGCGTCGACGAGGCCTCTCGCAACCAGAAGCGCGACGGCCGTGTCGCCCTTGGCGTTGCGCGCGGCCACGATCTCGGGGAGACACTCGTCCTCCTTGGCCGCGTCGAGGACCGGCCACAGGACGTCGAGGTGGCCCTTCTTGGCTGCCAAGAGCACGGCTTCCGAGGTCGGGGGGGCGCCGGCCGCGAGCAGCGAGGCGGCCAGCTCGGCGCGGCCCGCGCCGGCGGCGAGGGTGAGCGCGTCCTCGCGGGGCGAGGCGCCGCGCACGGGCCGCGCGGGGTCTGCCCCGGCCTCCAACAGAGCGAGAGCCGCGCGCGCCGCGCCCTTGGCGACGGCGAGGTGAAGGGCAGTCTCGCCGTGCGCGTCTTCGGCGTCGACGTCGGCGCCCGCGGCCGCCAGGACCGACACGATCGCCGCCGCGGCGGCGTCGGCGTCGGCGCGGTGGCCGCGGGCGCACGCGAGGTGGAGCGGCGTCCGCGCCGAACCGGCCGCGAGGTCGCGGCAGGTCCGGGCGTCCGCCCCGGCCCTCAAACACCGTTTGACCGCGTCGGCGGCGCCGACGCGCGCGGCCGACAACAAACACGCGTCGGCGTCGGCCTCCGAGATGTCGCACGAGCTCGACGACACCGTCACGGCCGCGCGCACCCTCAGGCGCTTGGACCCGTCGAGGAGCCCTCTCGAATGGAGCTCGGCGTGGCTCGCGAACTTCGGCCAACCCCAGTCCTGGACTGCGGGTGGCGGCGCCGCGCGAAAGGCCTGCGTCGCCCACTTGGAGTAGTGTCGCGACGGATTTTCGTGCTCCAAGGTCATCGAGAAGGTCGCGTTTTTCGACCAACCGAAAGGAAGCCTCGCCGCGTCTCGGACGCTAAGGTACAAAGATACGTGGCCGGCGTTGTCGGCGCCGTCGCCGTCCAGGAAGTAATACAGCAGCCACTTGTTCCCGGCCGCGTCGGCAAACGCCACCTCGTGGTACTCGCCCTTGTGGGATCTCGCGATTTCGGACTTTTTTACCTCGATAGTCCACCGACACACGACCGTCGTCGGCCTCGATTGGGGCACCCACTCCTCGAGTTTCTGTTGTTGATGATGTTGTTGGCGGTCTTCTTCTTCATCATCATCATCTTCTTCTTCTTCTTCTTCGTCTTCGTCTTCTTCGTCTTCATCGTCTTCTTCTTCCGACTCGGGGGCGGCGGAAACGGCGGCCGAAGAAGGGCGACAGATCTCGGGAGAAGGGGGAAGGCAAGAGACCAAATGGGAAACGGCGATGCGGCGACCCCCGACTACGAGCCCGTTTGCGTTGACGACGGCACGGTTCGCGGCCTCGGCGCTCCCAAACCGCACGACCGCGTCGTCGCCGTCGCGAGCGCACGATTCCACGCTTCCGTAAGCTCTGAGGGCTTCGCGCGCGGAATCTTCGTCGCAGTTACGCGCGAGAACCACGCACCCCGCGGGACCCACGCCCCGCGCAAACCTCGAAAAGGTCGTCCCGAGCGCCGCCGTCGGCCGGTCCTCGCTCTCGGCGTCGAGCGCCTCGGCCGCCGCCATCACTTCGTCGCGGTCCTCGGCCGCCGCCATCGCCGACCGGAACCGCTCCAGATAATCGCCGCGGCACAGCGCCGACTCCCCCTCGACCGCCTCCACAACGTCCCGCTCGCGCAAATGGATCATCCGCGCGGTGTGCTCCGAGTCGATCGCCTCGCCGTCAACGTAAAATTTGAAGGCCGTCGCCCGATTCAGGCTCAGCTCTCGCCGCCGCGCGTACTCCCGGAACATCACCCCCAGCCGCTGGCTCCGCCGCAGCTTGAAGAACATCGGGCTCACGCCCACCTCGCGCACGCTAAACGTTATGAACTCCTCGCATCCACCGGAAATCGACGACGACGATGACGACGAACACTCCGCCGCCGACGCCATCATCATACTCGTCGTGAATGTATTCACGACGACGCTAAACGCACCCCAATACCTTACCCCTCACATTATTCAACAGTTGTTTTTTCTGCTACCAGTGCTGGTGGTGCTGGTGGTGGTGGTGGTTTTACTACTACTTACTACTACGACTTCTTCTTCTTAGTGGGTCTCGATCCAGGCGGCGACCTGAGGATGGTTGTTCTTCTTCGCGGCGTCCAGGCAGTCGTCCTTGCGCCAGGGGCACCCACGCTCCCGCGCCCACTTGATGACGTCCAGGTGCCCATTCTCCGCCGCCTCGAGACAGACGACGTGGTGCCAGCCCCAGCCCTGGTCCTCGTGGAGCCAACGCAAAATGTCGAGATGGCCTCGCTGCGCGGCGTTGACGAGGACCTCCCCCGCCCACGGGCAGCGGTTGGCCTTGGCCCACTGCAAGATATCGAGGTGACCATTCCGCGCGGCCACGCCGCAAGTCTGCTCGTCCCACGGACACCCGTGGTCTCTGGCCCATTTCAGAACGCCGAGGAAACCGCCCGCGGCCGCCTGCGTACACGTCTGCTCGTCCCAGGGACACCCGTGGTCTCTGGCCCACTGGAGCACATCGAGATGTCCGCCCGCGGCCGCCCTGGAACAGGCGAAGGCGTCCCACTCGCAGCCGTTGGAACGAGCCCAACGCAGAATCTCGAGCTTGCCTTCCCCGGCAGCCACGCGGCACGCGACGTCCCTGCGGCCCTTGAACTCGCCCAAAAACCACTCGACCCACTCGAGAGCTCCGAGGGCCACCAATTCGCGAAGTTCTTTGATGCTTCCGGACGGGTTCGACCCGACAGCCGTCGGAAGCCGCACGTTTTCGTCGATTTTCGCGTGGTACGCCTTGCCCGGGATCATCAGCTTCAAGAGCGCGGCGACGTGGCCCTCGACGCCAACTTTGTCGAAGAGCTTTGAGATTTCCACGAGCTCGGCTTGACTCGTCACGCGCTTCGCAGCCATCGCCTCGACCGCGGCCTCCGAGACGCCCTCCAGAAATGCGAGAACCCACTCGTCCCCGGCTTCGATCATCGGGAACACCTCCTCTTCGTCCTCGACGCCGTTCAGGATGGCGACGGCGCGCATCTCCACTAGCATTCGCAACACCTTCTTCTGCGTCGACATCGGTTTTTCCTCCTAACTCTGTACAAATATGTAACGAAGAAGTCAGAAAGTGTACAACAACAGTTGTGGGGGGGGGGGGGACTTTCGTAGTAGAGGGGAAACGAGGAGGAAGCAAGAATGTAGCAAAAGAGATGAGCGGCGGAGAGGAAACAAGCAAGAACGCAAAGAGGGAAACGAAAAGTAGGAAGAAGGGACCAGCAGCAGGGAGGAGCGGCAGGCGTGGTTATGAAGAAGTAAGACACACGATAAGACGATGCTCTTAATTAATTTAACGCGACGGTCGCAGCAGCAGTGATGCCAAACCTCCCAAACAGGCCCACACGCTTTTTTTCGCAAAGCACGCCATCAACATCATAACAATGATGTCTCAATCAATAAGCTCCGCCGTAAGAACGACGTCGCAAGCAAGCAGCGTCGGTGCCGTATGCGCAAACTGGCGGAAGGGCAGACGAACGTCGCGACCCTTAATCCAGAGTAAAAGGGGAATTTGGGGAGCAGTGAGACCGGTAAAGTATTATTAAGCTTGCGATAACAAGAGAATGGAGCAGCAGCAGCAGCAGAGAAGCCGCATATAACCCTGTCTCGTCGTCTAATGCGGGGCACGTAGCCAGAAGATGGTGAAGCGACTACTAGGGCGGCGACCAGTAGGGAACTCGTGTGTGATCAGAGACAGGGAGCAGCAGCAGCAGCAGCAGCGCGCTGTCGGATTGCCAATTTGCGCGATGAGGAAGAAACATATTAGCCCGCGCGTGGGACGCGTCACGAAATCCGTACTTTGCTTTTTTGCACGGACGGACAAAAGAATTAAGTAGAGCAAACCCCAGCAAACAAAAACGGCGCCGAGGGAAGAAGGTGACAGCAAACCAACGTCGGCCATCATATGGCAGAAGAAATGCGAAGACGGGGTACACCCACTCCAAACCAGCCAAAATGATATCGCTGGCCATCTTGACTCGCGCTTTTTTTGTTGTTAAGGACAGCCAACATTCACGGGTAACCAATACGAGGTGGCGCTTGGGGGGTGGCGGTACAGATTCCGCCCATGACCCCAGCGCGCGAAGAGAGAGAGAGTTAAGCTAACTCCAGGACCTTTGGGGCGTCGGTCAGACGTGTAGAGGCGCCACAACACCTGGCCACGTAGATATGATCTAGGTCTAGCAGCACACAGCCATCACGCGAGAGTCGCATAATGGGGGTCAATCTTTTTTTTCTCACTGATTATATTATTAGTCGACGAGATCGCCGATGAGATGCATCGCGAGGATATCGCGGACCGTTTCGGGGTGCTGGGGTCCCTCGAGGACGGCCTTTGTGTTATCGGCGCCGAGATTGTTGAGAATAGCCGAGCCCCCAGGATGGTCATCGATGTAGGAAGATATGTCGTAGACCTTTCCGTCAACGATGATCCAGGCGTCGTCGGGGGAATCGTGCTTGGCAACCTGGGACCGCGTGAAATGTCCGAATTCGAAGCACTTCGTCTCGGGCGGGACCAAGGTGCTTCGTCGGCTCGACAACAACACGACAGCGAGCACGACGCCGACCACGATGGCCACAAGGATCCCGACCGCGTAGTTCATAACTAACCCTGATTTTTATTTATTTATGAGGGGCTTCATCCTCGTCGGATGTGTCCTCCTCCTCCTCCTCCTCCTCCTCCTCCTCGTTGCGAGTGTCCGCCGAGGTGTCCGCCGGCGCCGGAGCTTTGACAGCGCGGCGACCTCCCTTTGGCGGCGGGCGCTGCGGCTTGTCGTCGTCGTCATCTGGATTTTGGTCCTTTTTCTTCTTGGGCGCTCGGCGGCCGCCCTTTGGAGGCCGGCGGCGTAGCCTATCCCCCGCTTCCTGGAGCGGAGTCTTCTCCTCGAGTTTGAGACTCATGTTCTTCAGGAGCTTCTCAACTTCGGCATCCCGCTCGGCGTCTTTCACGAACTCCTGGGAGACCTCCTGGAGGAGAGCGTCGAAGGTCCACGGCTCGGCGCCCTCGTCGAGGTACTGCGACGGCACGAGGGTCTCGGTCAAGATTCCGATGTCGAGTCTCTTCTTCTTCACCGTGACCGGCGGGACCATCCCGACGAGGGCCGCGTCGAGCTCTTCCAAGGTCGGGAGCTTCCGCGTCACGTTGCGCGGTGCTTCGGCTACTTTGAATGCGATGTCCTCTTCAGCTTGTTCATCGAGGTCCGGTATGATCACTACCTCCGTGTCTTCCTCGTCGGCCGCGCGCCGCTTCGGCTGCGCCTCGAGGGGCTTGCTCAGGGGCGTGTTTCCCCACCCCTCTTCGACGCGACGCGGCTTTGCCTCGTCCTCGTCCTCCTCGTCCTTGAGGAGTCGTCGCGGCTTCTCTTCGGACATGTGGCGGGCGTTCTTTAGGTGGCCGTTTTTCGGTCCGGTAATTATTGTTTTGGCGTTGTTGTGATGGCCGTTTCTTGGTCCGGTAACTTTTACGTGGTCATCGACGTTACCGAGGACGACTCCCCGCAACGACGAAATTAATAGATTGATTGATTTTAGGACGATCCTATCTTCTAGTAGGGGCTACCGACCGACCGACCGACCGACCGACCGACCGACCGACAATTCTCCACCACCGGCAGTGGAGTGATGCTGTGCTCCGCTTGCCAAGAAATGACATCGGCGGAAAACGAACGCCGCCGCCCTCCTTAGTTGCGCTTCTTGCCCTCCTTGATTCCCTGGTAGAGGGTCCAGCCCATCCAGGAGTACATGATGACGACGACGAGGGCCGCGAAGCCGATCAACACGTACATCCCGACGCCCACCTACACGGTTTTAGAACAGAGTAAGGAAACAACCTCTACAGACTCGTCATCACGCACCTCGTCGTCCTCGTCGTCGTCGTCGTCGTCGTCGTCGTCAGCGCGCACGGCCAGCAACGCCGCGATGAAAAAGAGTGAGGATGAGTCTCGACGCAACAACAACATCTCGTCGTCGTCCAACGCCTAACGGATGTCTCAACGATTATTAGGGTTAGGAATAAGACGCGCATGAGAGACGTCGTCGTCGTCGTATTGGCTGTTGCCGCAACCGCAGTGTTCGTATGGAAAAAGCGACGCCGCCAGCGGCCGCCGCAGCTCAAGTACGGGACCGCCGGGTTCCGCGCAGATGCGAAGTTGCTGTGGGTGGCGATGGAGCGCGTCGGCATCCTCGCTGCCATCCGCGGCGGCGGCAAGAAAGCGACGGGCGTGATGGTGACTGCAAGCCACAACCCCGAGAGGGACAACGGGTGCAAGATCGTCGACACGGACGGTGGCATGCTAGCGGAAGCGTGGGAGGGCAGGGCGGAAGAGCTCGCGCGCGCGCCGGAAGCGGAGGTCCGCGTTCCGAGATGCGACGACGGCGTCGTCGTCGTCGGCCGCGACACGCGGCGCCACAGCCGCGGCCTCGCGGACCGCGTGAAACGCGGCGTCGCAAGGACCGGGGCCCGCGTCCTGGACGTGGGCGTGGTGACGACCCCACAGCTCCACCACTGCGTGCGGGAGCTGAACGAGGGCGCGGCGGACGCCTCCGACCTTTTCGGCTACTATCGCAAGCTCGTCGAAGCTTATAACCGCATCGTCCCGCCCGGAACACCCACCGTCGAGCTCTGCGTCGACTGCGCCGGCGGCGTCGGCGCTTTGGCTGTCGAGAAGCTTCGCGGCCTCCTCAACGGTCTCGAACTCGTCGCGGTCAACCGCGTCGGCGACGTCGAGTTGAACCGAGGGTGCGGCGCCGAGTTCGTCCAGAAGGAGCGGAAACCCCCGCGCAACTACGACCCTCGCCGCCGCTTCTGCTGCATCGACGGCGACGCCGACCGTCTCGTGTATTGCTACGGCCGCGATTTTAGGGTCCTGGATGGCGACAAAATTGCGGCGCTTCTCGCGTCTTATTTGGGCGAATATTGCCGCGTCGGCTGCGTGCAGACCGCGTACGCTAACGGCGCCAGCACCGCGTACCTCTCGACGCGCGTCGACTCCCTCGCCACAGCCAAGACGGGCGTCAAGCACGTTCACGCTAAAGCCGCCGATATTATGGACGTCGGTATTTACTTCGAACCCAACGGACACGGCACGGTTCTGTTTAATAACGCGAAGTCCCCGCCCGAACGCTTGGCACCCTTCGCTTCGCTCGCCAACCAGTGCGTCGGCGACGCCATCGCCGACGCGCTCTTGGTGGAGGCCGTCTTGAAGCTCAGGAACTGGTCTTTGGAGGACTGGGATGCCATCTACGACGATCTTCCCTCGCGCCAGCTCAAGCAAAAAATCCCGGATCGCGCCCTTCTCGTCCCCGACGAGGAGACGGAATCGAGACTCCTACACCCCGAAACTCTCCAGCTTGCGATCGACGACCTCGTCTCCAAGACCCCCCGAGGTCGCGCCTTCGTCCGACCCTCCGGCACGGAGGACGTCGTCCGCATCTACGCCGAAGCCGCCTCGCAGCCTGACGCTGACGCCCTCGCCCGCGCCTGCCAACGGGCGGTCGCCGACGCCTGTGGTGGTGGTGGTGGTGGTGGTGGTATTTAGAATGAACTACGGGAGGAGAAAGATAGAAGCGACGACGCCCCAAGCGTCGCGGGGCTACTAGCGGCGACAACAACTTCCTTGGTGTCGTCGACGATCTTCGAGAGGTCGAGCTCGATGGGCGCGGGGCGCTTCTTTTTCTTCTTAGAGGGCGACGGAGAATCCTTGATCACAGCAACAGCAGCCGTAGTTCGGGGCTCCAGGAGCCGCCTGGCGACGGTGTCGGAGACCACTCGGCGCCGCGCTTCCTTGGGGACGTCGGCGAGCTCGATTAGGAGCGCGTCGATGGCCTCGCGTACGTTTCGTCGTTTGCGCCGCGCCGCCAGCACCGCGCGCTCGCGGAAGCCTCTGAATGTCTTCTGGATCAGCAAAGCGCAGGTTGCCCTATCTTCGAGCCACGCCGCCCGAACCACGTTCCGACGCCCCACAAATCTCTCCCGTTCGATATCGTTGAGGATCTGCCGCGTCCAGACGTCCACGAGCTGCCTACGCTCTTCTCTCCAAACGGCCGCCTTTTTCGGCGGGTTCTCGAGGCTGGCCTGGAGCTCTTCCAATCGCTTTATAGCGTCCGCGTCGGGCCTCAGCAACGAAACCGCTCGCTTGCGGGCGTACGCGAACCACCATTTCGACGCCTCGTCCTCGTCCCAGGAGCGTCGCGTTCCCCCGAGCCACGGCGGCCGCGCCTCGCGAATGTCTATTTCTCTGCCGTCGAGAGTTCGAACCGCGTACCACTCGTCTTTGCCCGTCGCGAGCTTGAGGGCGCTCTCGTGCGCCCGGGTCGCGAATTCCAAGTCACCCGGCCGCCGCGGCAGCTCGAACTCTTCCGCGTCGACCAAATCTGCCGCGGCGCTCGAGAGCGCGCGCCGCCGCTCGCGTCTCGACCTTCTCGCCTCGAGCTCTCCGGAGGCCATCGAGAACTTCCAGTACAGCTCCCAAATTTTGGCCTTGTCGACCTCCTCCCCTGGCTGCTGCTGCCCCTTGAACCGCAGATACAGTCGGTCGAGCCGATCGACGTCCGTTTTGTGCTTGTTGAGAGCCGGATCGCCCAACCACCGCTCGTCGGTCGTGGATTCCTCTATTTTATTTTTTCGAGCTTCGTCGATGGTCTCGTGCTCCCATATCTCAAACTCCGTGTAGGAGGCGCTGGGCTCTTCTCGCACTGGTGCTTCTTCTTCTTCTTCTTCAGGCGCCCGCCGCTCCTCTAGTCGCCTCAACGCCTCGAGCCGTCGATTCATCCTCGCGTCCCGGACGCGCTGGTATCTCGCACGGAGTTCCTCGCCCGAACACCGCCGCAACTCGTCGAGCTCCTTCTGGAATTTAGCGAGCCGTTCCCCGCGCTCCGCGCGCTCCCTCTCGTCCGCGACCGCCCGAGCGTTTTTTTTTCGCTCGCGAGCCGCGAGTTCCCGAGCCGCAGAGCCGCGCCACGCCTTCTGCGCGCAACAAGCGGCACGCGCGCGCCGCCTTTGCTCGCGTCGACACAGGTGCCCGGCCCACGCGGCGCCGATCTTCGACGCAGCGTCCGCCTTTGTCAACAAACTTCGTCGTCGTCGTCCTGAAGGCCGCCGTCTTTTGTCTTCCCTCAAACCCCGAATCTCGCCTCTCCGGACGAGGCTCCGAAACTTGAGAGCGAGCGCCGCGGCGCGTTCCTTGCCGCGCTCGATCCGCGCGGACACGGCCTCCGCTTCGATCGGCGCCCATTTGTCGGCGCTGTAGCACGCTTCAGCAGACATAGGAACAACAACAACAACAACAACAACAACAACGGCCGTAAAATTAAATTAATTCAAGATGTATTCTAGTGCTGTGCTCCTCCTAGCACTAGGGGCGACGGTCGCCGAGGAGTGCGCGCCGTTCGCGTCGGTGGTGCTCGCCTGCGAACCTGACGACATCCCGGCGGAGTGCGAAGCCCTCCTTACCCTCGACAAGCACCTCGGTGGGTACTTTGATGATGGAGCCATCTGCGACTGGCCGGGAGTTGCGTGCGAAGCAGGGCGCGTCGTGGGCGTCGCGGCGCGCAATGCCCAGGGCACCACGCTCCCAGATCTCAGGAATCTTCGTTCCCTCAAGCGGCTTTCCCTCGTCAACGCCTCGTTGAGCGGACATATTCCCGAGCTTCCGGAGACGCTCGAGGAACTTTATCTCCAAGAAAATCAGTTCGGCGGACCGCTTCCCCTGAGCCTCGGTCGCCTCCCGCACCTCGAGGTCCTGCATCTCGACGGCAACCGCTTCGACGGCGGTCTCGGGCCCTTGTTCGCGGCGCTTCCCGCGTCCATCCGCCGCCTCGGCCTCTCTAGGAACGTTCTCGAGGGGACTATCCCGACGGCCGCGCTCTCGCGATTCACGAAACTCGAGCTTCTCCGCCTCGGCGGAAACCGCCTCGTCGGACCTCTCCCCCACCTTGCCGTCGACACCTTGTCGGTCTGGGGAAACGATCTCGCGTCCGCGAACGTTGATCGGGCCGATCGCCTCGACCTCTCGTTCAACCCTCGCTTGGTTGGGTCCGTCGCTGCGACCCGCGTCCTTCGCCTGCACGCCACCCAGGCCACTACGATAACGCGCCTCCCGAACGAGTCTCTCTCCGGAGTCGCAATGGCAAACATCTCGGCAACGACGACGATGCCTGCCGAACGCGCGTATGCCCTCGAGGCGACCATTCCCGGCGCCGTCGGCGGCGACATCGCCGACTCGTCCTCCGACTCGTCCTCCGACTCGTCCTCCTCCTCCTCGAAGAAGAAGAGGAAAGCCCCGCCCCCGAGGCCAAAGAAGCCTGCGGCCCGCACCGCCGAACCCACGCCCGATTTCATTACCAAGGTCGTGACGGCGAGGCGTCGAGAAGCGGTAAAGCGCTGGCTCGAGACAAAAAACGACCAGACGGCCAACCAGCGGACGGAACACGCGGCCGAGAATGACGACGAATCGAGAATATATCCTTCCGAGAAAAAGATCCGCCGCGAGCGGGAGACGAAGAAGCACGAGACGAGCGTCGACGAAACGCGAGCCGGGGAGACGACGAATGTGCGCCGCGGCACCAACGATCCAGCTGCGAAAAATAATCGCGAAAGCGAGACTTTGCGATCGAGCAAGCTCCCTGAGCGCAAGAAAAGACACACCGCAGACGAGTCATCACACATTCCAGCGCGGCGCAGAGACGATGCTCGCGTGGCGGGGGATGCTTCTCGCAGCGAAACAACAACAATACCAAAGGAGACTCAAAAACGAGCGCTTCTTCCATCTGAGCCCAAGCCGACAGGAACCAGCGTCGAAGCTAGAGTCAATGACCTAAGGAAGAGGTTTCCACGCACGCCGATGCAGCAGAGGAAACAAGCAGCAACCAACTCGAAAGAGGGGAGTGCGTCTCATAAAGACACAAAACCACAGGAGACTCAAGATCCAACGCCGACTATGGAGCCCGAGCCGACAGCAACCAGCATCGAAGCTAGAGTCAATGACCTAAGGAAGAGGTTTCCACGCACGCCGATGCAGCAGAGGAAACAAGCAGCAACCAACCCGAAAGAGGGGAGTGCATCTCATAGAGACACAAAACCACAGGAGACTCAAGCGAACTCCTTGAACCCCAAGCCGACGGCAACCAGCATCGAAGCTAGAGTCAAAGACATAAGGAAGAGGTTTCCACGCACGCCAGCGAACCAGACGAGGGAACCAGCTGCAACCAGCCCGAAAGAGGAGAATGCATCTCATAGAGGCACACAACCACAGGAGAGTCAAGCGAACACCTTGAGTCCCAAGTCGACCATAACCAGCGCCGAGGCCGAGATCGACGATATGAAGAAAATGACGATGCGACGAGGACGAGCAGCCAAACAGACGGCACGGGATGCGGAGAGAAACCCAGCGCGCGAGGCAAAACCAGAGGGAACTCAACAAGGAGCCCCCCCCATTGAGCGCAACCCGACGACAACGCGCGCCGACGACCTAAAGTCGACGCACATCCCAGTGCGACGAGGACGAGCGACAACAAAAAAAATCTCGGAGGAGGCTTCAACGCCCCCCATTGATCCAAACCCGACGACTAGCAGCGTCGAGGCGAATGTCGACGACCTTAAGACGAGGATGCTCCGCCGCCTCGAGGAAGCCAAATGGCGGGCTGATAACCTGCGTCGAGCCGTAGATTAGAATAAGTCGCGTAGATTTTCGCCCTGCCTTTGGATGACAGCTGGCACGCCGCGTTCCTAGCGGACATTCAAGAAGCGAGAACGGCTGAGGCCGTCGTAACGACTTTGCGATATATAAGGCTCCATCGAGGCCTCCGGCCGACGTACTTGGAGTAGTAGCTGTGCTCCTGCAGGAGGGCCCTGTCGTCGGCAATGACTGCTTCCGGCATTGCCGACTCCGGCCGCGCTGCGTCTAGTTGACGGTGACCGAATTTCAAGGAGCAGCTGCGTTGGGGCGAGGTGGTAGTCCTGAGAAGCGCCGCCGTCGGAGAATCCCCTATACATGACTCTACCGGTATATCTATCTTACCGTCTGCCCAAGGCTCCTCCAATAAAAACCCCACCGTTATCATGCGGTGCTGAACTCGCCGCCGTGCTCATCAGCGCTCCTAGGCTAGTAGCAAGAGCTATATAGTGCGTTTACTACAAATCGCCATACCACAAAAAGTCAGAGGGTCGGTTCGCAACGACATGGTGTTTATCAACTCACGAATTTTCCCGAGGTCGTGTAGCATAGCAGGACTCCTCGTCGTCAAGTCAAGTCAAGTCAAGTCAAGTCAAGTCAAGTCTTCTTCTTCGTTGTAGAGCTAGTCGTCTTCTTCGTCGACGACGCGGCGCTTCCGCTGGACAACGAAGTCGTCGTCATCATCATCATCATCATCGTCGTCGTCGTCGTCGTCGTCGTCGTCGCCTCCCTCCTCCACCTCCTCTTTCTTGGGTTTCTTCTTGGGCGGCGGCGGAGGCTGGTCGTCGTCGTCGTCGTCGTCGTCCGAGGCCTCCCGCTCGTCCTCGGAAACGTTTGGCTCTTCGTCGTCGTCGTCGTCGACGATGAAATCGTCGTCGTCCTCCTCCTCGACGTCGCGACGCTGCGCGCCTCGGACGCTGCGTTTGATGGCCTTGATGCTCGTGGTGTTCTCGTCGTGCTCGAGGAAGGAGGACGTCATCGACGGCTTAGGAGCATCCCGACGCGCGTGGGGACGCTTGCGACGGGTTTCCCTGCGAATTGCCTCGTCCTTGAGGCGGATCCTCTCAGCCTGGGCCTTGACCGGGTCGTCGCTGACGAATATTTCTCGAACTCTACTCGCCCGTTGGGCTGTTCTCGAGACGACGCGATTCGTAAACTGAATGTGAGTCTGCGATTTGAGGGAGGGCGGCATGACGCGGACGTCGGCGTCGTACTTTGCGTGCGACAGCATGCACATGTTGCCTTCTCGCGGCTTGATTTGCGCGAACAAGTAGGTCCGCGAGAGCGGTCGTTCGGCGAGGTCGAACCTGTCGTTACCTACGATGATCTGCGTCGATCCGTCGGACCATCGAACGATCCGCGCGTTCGATTCGCGGATAGGTCCCTTCTCGTCGCGCTCGATTTCCCCCGTTATTGTATCGCGCTTCCATCGCCACCGAACGACGCTGGGCGCGAAGTCTTTCTCCCGGGCGTCGTTCTCCGGCAGAGGGTCTCGTTCGACCGAAACGAATTTTGGGACGTGAAACAGCCACGTCAGCCGACCCTTCGGCCGCGGCGTCTTCGGGACCACGATCTCGTCCCCGCGAGACGCCAGCGACGGCCTCTCCTCCTCCTCTTCGTCTTCTTTCAAAAAGTCTACCTCTTCTTCGTCCCCGAAGAGATCGTTCATCTTCTTCTCCTTCTCCTTCTTCTTCTTCGAGGATGCCTCCTCGTCCTCCTCGTCGCTGCTGCCAAACAGCTCATCTCGAGCACCCTTCTCCTCCTCCTCCTCAAAGAGGTCCTCTTGCGGCGGCGCCGCCGGTTTCTTCTTCGTCTTCGGCTGCTGCTCTTTGTCGTCATCATCGTCGTCGTCCCCGAAGAGATCCTCTTGGGTAGGCTGGTGCTTTTTCTTCTGCTGCTGCTGCTGCTGCTGCTGCTCTTTGTCGTCGTCGTCGTCGTCGTCGTCGTCGTCCTCCCCGAAGAGATCCTCTTGCGTAGGCTGCTGCTTTTTCTTCTTCTGCTGCTGTTGCTGCTCTTTGTCGTCGTCGTCGTCGTCGTCCCCGAAGAGATCCTCTTGCGTAGGCTGCTGCTTTTTCTTCTTCTGCTGCTGTTGCTGCTCTTTGTCGTCGTCGTCGTCGTCCTCCCCGAAGAGATCCTCTTGCGTAGGCTGCTGCTTTTTCTTCTTCTGCTCCTGCTGCTGCTCTTTGTCGTCGTCATCGTCGTCGTCGTCGTCGTCGTCGTCCCCGAAGAGATCCTCTTGCGTAGGCTGCTGCTTTTTCTTCTTATGCTCCTGCTGCTGATCACCGTCGTCGTCCCCGAAGAGATCCTCTTGCGTAGGCTGCTGCTTTTTCTTCTTCTGCTGCTGCTGCTGCTCTTTGTCGTCATCGTCGTCGTCGTCCCCAAAGAGATCCTCTTGGGTCGGCGGCTTCTTCGTCTTTTTCTGCTGCCGCTGCTGCTGCTGCTGATCGCCGTCGTCGTCGTCGTCGTCGTCGTCGTCCCCAAAAAGGTCCTCTTGCGTCCGCTTTTTCTTCTTGCCCGAGTCCTGTTGCGTCGGCTTGTTCTCAGGCACTAAGGCATCTTCCTCGAGGACCTCCTCGTCGTCGTCGTCGTCGCTGCCGAAGAGGGCCTCCTGCGTGACGCCCGGCGGAAGGGAGGACGACATCGTAGGTCCTCCTAGAAGCTTGCTTACCCTAGTATCAGCAGTCATAGCGTCTCAGCGCCGCCGCGAGCTTGTCCAGGCTGCGCTGGGCGTCGGGCGAGAGACGGTCCAAGGTCGGGAAGGCCGGGACGACGGAGAGATGGGGGAGGCGCTCGGAGGAGGAGGAGACTGGTTGTGTCTCGGTGCGCGGCAGCGACCGACGCTGCGCCTCGTAGTGGTGGTCAGCCGTGGTGTCGGCCTCGGCGGTCATAGACTTGACGTTGATCAGCGCGCTCACGACGCGCTCGTGGCGCTCGGCCTGCGCGACCGTCGGCAAGAGGGATGAGGAGGAGGAGGAGGAGGAGGAGAGATAGGACTCTCTGGAGAACCGTTGGTCGTCGGACGTTTTTTTGGTTAACCGTTCGTCGAGGCGCGCGGCGTCGAGGCACCGCTCGACGCGGAGCGCCTCTTCTCTCTCGAGTCTTTCGCGATTGGCGACGTCGAGGTCGAGGTCCCAGAATGGGTTTGGCGCGCCGGGGAGCACGCCGTGGAGCAACATGCCCCGGTAGTCGCCCAAGCGCTTGCCCCACATTCTGACGCAACGGTCGAGTCCGGACGTGATGACCGCTCCGGGATCGGATGTCGCGCTCACCGCCAGGATCGCTTCGTCGTGGGCGTATTCGACGCTCCACGCGAAGGCAGCGAGGCCCATGTAGCGCGCCCCCCGGACGTCGTCGGGGGGAGAGTCCTCCTCCAGGAGCTCCTCGTAGCACGGCTCGGCGCGGTCGGCTCGCTGGACCGGCTTGAGCACCCGAGGAGGAGCGGGATCACCAGCATCATCATCATCATTATCGTCATCATCATCATCATCATCGTCCTTAGCTACGAGATCGAGGAGCGCGGCGAGATCGAAGCACCGCAGGTTGCCGAGCTCGTCGCCGAGCGCGAGCGTCGAGCCGTCGAAGGCCGCGGCGATCGCGGCCGTGGGCTTGCGGCTCACTCCCTCGGGCAAGTCGTCGTCGTCGTCGTCGCCGGCGGCATTGGTGGTTGGCGGTCTGAGCACGGGCCTCGTCGCAGAGGTCGGCTCGGCGGCGAACTCGTAGCGCGCGCCGTTCGGAGGCCGGTTCGGAAAGGCGAGGAGGCACGATTGTCGGCGCCAGAAGCGCACGTAACCGTCCGCGGTGCAGAGGTAGAGAAGGTCGTCGCGGTCGCAAAAGCCCAAGGCGAGAACCGCGGGGGTTTGGAGGACCCCCGTACACTTGGTGGATTGGAGGTCCCAGAGGCGCACGCCCTCGGTCGCGTCGCCGGCGGTCGCGACCGCGCGGCCGCGCACCGCGAGGAGTCTGAGGTCGGCGTGGTTGTAGGCCTCGTCGAAGTGCCGCAGGCAGCAGATGTCGGCGTCGCGTTGGTCTGCGTAGACGCGAATCGCGCCGTCGGCGTAGGCGGCGACCGCGGCGCGGGGCGGGCCGACGGCGGCGAGGGCCGCGACCGCGGCCGCGTGCGGGGGAAAGGTCTTGATCAAAGCCCCGTTCGCGTAGTTGTGGGACGCGGCGCGGCCTTTGCCGTCGCCGACGAAAAATTTCCTCTTCCTGAAGTCGAGGCACGCGGCCGTTATTTCTGACGAGGCGGCGACGACGTCGAGGAACGTCCGCTCGAGCGTGCCCTTGATCGCGTCCCAGATCTTGACCGTTCGGTCCGAGGCGACGAATATGGTGAGCGAGACGTCGTTGACGAAAACGTGCCGGAGCGGGACCGCGTCCGTCGCGGACTCGCGCTTGGCTCTAAACTGGTCGAAGAAAAAGAGTCTTTTTGTCGCGGCGACGATTCGAAAGTCGTCGAGGTTGTCTTCCCCTTTTGGGAGTCTGACGTGCGTCAGGGCCTGGACCCCCGTCATGTCGTCGAGGTCCCCGGGACCTTCGCGGCGCGTCGTGAAGGTCTGGACGCACTGGAAATTCCTGAGGTCCCAGAGCTTGAGGAGGCCCTGGGAGTCCCCGGTGATCACCTCGTGGGTTCCCTCGACCGCGTGGCAGCCCACCAAAGCTGCGCGGTGACCCTTCATTCGGAAGAGCAGAGTCGAGACGAAGGGCGACCATACGAAAGCGTCGTGGTCGAAGCCGGCCGACACGAGAAACCGGTGTTCGGGACTGTACGCGAGGGCGTTCACGCCCTTGGTGTGGCCCCGGAGCAAGATCGACTGCTGCTCGGTGTAGGTGTCCCAGACGCGGACCGTCGTGTCGAGGGACGCGGACACCAGATCGTCGAGCGTCTTGATGTGCAGCACGTCCATCACGATGTCGTCGTGGCCTCGTAAAGAAAACGCGGACGTATCAGAGGGCGGCGGCGGCTCCCACGCGTGGACGATCCCCGCCGTGTTCCCCGAGTAGACGCGCCGCTGCGAGTCGGCCCAACACATGCACATGAGCGTGTCCGGGGTGGGCCAGCGGTGGCGTTCGCGGAAGCGATGCTTGCGGTTCGCGAGGTCCCAAGAAATCGAGAAGTAAGAACAGGTCACGTCCGAGCAGGCCACCAATAGCGCTTGCTGGGGCTGGACGTAGGTCACCGCCAGCGGCACGGCCGTCGTCCGGAAGCTCGCGTACCACTCCCCCGTCCTGCACCGGTACAGTTGGATCGCCGCGCTGTGTTGCTCGGCGACCGCTAAAAGCTCGAGATCGGGGAGGACCACGATTCTGTCGATCAGGTTTCTGTGGGTCGGCGTATCCATCGGCTTGTGCTTGTAATGCGGAATGCGGTCGAGACTCGTCTGCTCGTCGAACACCCGGGCCTTCTCAACTAAATACCTCGAGAAATCCTCGAATTCCATTTCGTCGTCGCCCTTCCCGTCGATTTCCCTAAAAAGTTCCACGAGGTTCCGCACCGAGTCGGGGAGCGTCGAGACGTACGACGGCAGGATCTCGCGGATCAGACTCACGAATTCCGGGAGCGTCGCGCGCTCCCCGAACGCTTCGCGCACTTTTCGGAACTGCTTCGCATTCAGGTGGGTCACAAGCTGCATCACCACCTGCTCGCTCTGCTCTTTCTTTTTCGCGTAAAGGCTCCGCGGGGACAACGGTGGGGGGGGCGAAAACTCCTCCTCCTCCTCCTCCTCTTCGAACTCGACCTCTCCTCGCATTTTTTTTTCTCTCTCGTCCTTGGTGGAACCGTTGATCTTCTGCTTCCTATTATTATTAATCTGACTCAATAGATATTTTTTTTTTTATTCATTGCGCGACGACGATATAATATTGTCGACCATAGGAGTAGTAAAGGGTAATAAGAAACCTAAAGGTTCCGGCTTCGTCTTTTAATTCCTCGTCGCGGACCGAATACGAGCTTTGCGCGTCGAGGTTTTTTGTTTCGGGATCGCGGGATATGCGCCTCGAATCTTTTGACTTGGTCGTCGGACCGGATTGACTCGTTTCTAGTTTGACAATTCGCGCTTCTCCTTGATCGGTCAGCTTTTGCATCACGCGCGATCTGGGTCTTCTTTTGCGGTGCCGACGACATCTGCGTTGATCGGCGTCTCGAGGCCTTCGCGCGCGCGAAGGCCTCGAGACGACCAATAGTGGAAGCTGGTTCCTTTTTTACTAGCGGGCGAGAGAAGAGCTGGAGGATTTTGAATCCGGCCGTGGGAAGCCAGCACGCGGGTGACGTTGCCCGCGCGACTTTATGGAATCGGCAGGCGGATCTCGAGGGCGCCCGCCAGCTTTGTTGCACGAGGAAAAGCGTGCGGGAGGCGGCGGGGCTGAAGATGGCGGAGACGCGGACATAATATACCACCACCCCCGGAAGACGTTGGATGACTCCTCGAGCGGGGACTTCGTAGAAATGATATAGTAGTAGTATTCGTGCCAACGGAGCGAAGCGGGAGCAGGCCTATCGTCAGTCAGTCAGTCAGTCAGGGAGGCCAGCTCAAAGTAGAGACGAGACCTTCCCTTCGGGGGATCGATACCCATCTATATCGCGCGGGCGGGGTCCCGTCGTCGTCGTCCCGATGGACGCGAGTAGATGTCCATCGAGACACACCGTCGGCAAGAAAAAAAAAAGCGCAACGATGTCCACCTACTACATAATATTGAATTTATCGTGTACGCGGAGGAGAGGGTTCGCGCGGAGATCGATATGAAGGCGGGGGTGCTTGGCCAGGGCACCCTTCAAGAGTTTTTCGTGAGGAGGGCGGGCGCCGACGTCGTTGAGGCGCAGAAGCTCGAGGTCCGGGGCTGCGAGGGCACTCCGGAGGGCCGCAGCGATGGCGCACAAGGCGCAGACGTCGTCGGGCGCGGGGTCGGCGTCGGCGCCGGGGAGAATGCTGTCGAGAATAATTCTGGCGGTTTTTCTCGCGGCGGCCCGCGGCGTCAGGGGGTTCGAGGATAGGTCGAGGCGTCTGATGCGCGAGGTTTTCGAAAGGAGGAGGTCGACGAGGTCGGCGGCCGAGCGGGGGTCGAGCCCCGTGTCGGCGAGCGCGAGATCTCTCAGCCCTTTCGATCTCCGCAACGCGGGAAGCAAACTCTCGACCGACCTCGCGTCGCAGCCCGCGGCGTCGAGGGTTTCCGAAACGCGGGCGAGCGCAGCGATCCCTCGGTCCGTGATTCTCGGGTTGCGCGAAATGTCGACGTGGGCCGTACGCTTGCGGAGCGCTCGCGCGAGGACGAAGCAAGCGTCGTCGGACAATTCGCAATCCGACAAATCAATAACCTCCAAATGCTGACACCGCGCGACGATATCGCTCAAGGCCTGAGCGCCCTCGTCGCCGATGGGGTTTCCACCCACGTAGAGCCGCTCGAGACCGGGTGCGACGCGCAGCACGAGGCGCGCGAGCGCGCGGGCTCCCGCGGCGTCGATCTCGTTCCGCCGCAAACTCAGCTCGCAGAGCGTCGACGCGGGCGGGTCCTCGGCCGAAACGAGCAGACCGCGCGCCGTGGTCGCGGCCTCGTCGAGGGCCCGGAACCCCACGGCATCCGATTCGATGGCAAGCCGTTCGACATGGATGCTGCACCGAAGAACTTTCGCGGCGGCCACCTGGCCGAGGCACGCCCCGACAAACCTGACCTGCGACGGCAGCGCCGCGACCACCTCCTCCACCTCGACGCCGCTCCCGCGGAACTCCGTCATGTTTTCGTACGCCGGCTGCGGCACGCGCCGCAGCGCGCTGCCGCATCCCAACAACATCATCATCATCATCAACACCATAATAGGGTTTGTTCTTTGGGTGGTGGTGGGGGGGTCCTTTCTTTCTTTCTTTCTTTCTTTCTTTCTTTCATACACCCGGATCGGGCGTGCCCCGCCTCGGCGACGAGATCATCTTCAGTCCGAAGATTCGAGCTCCAGTTCGTCGCCGGGCCTCGGACCTCCGCTCCAGCAGCAGCAAGGAGCAAGCGCCCTCACCCCCCCCCCGCCTCGCCAAGATTCGCCTCACCACCCAAACCATTACTCATAATCTTGCCACAAAGTCGGGTACCCGTGGTTGGCGTTCCACTCCTGGACGCGGGGGTGAGAGTGCACTCTTTTCGCGAGGTCCACGAGCTTCGGACACGTCGCCAGCACCGTCGGCCGGACCCCCGGGCAGTACCATCCCTCCACAATCCCAACGCACATGTTGTACCAGCTCAAATCGCAGACTGTTAACCGATCGCCGCAAAAGTAATCGCCGCCGCAAACGAGAAAAAACTTCTCGAGCATTTTAAAGCGCGCTGGCAGGACCATCGCGTTCAAGAGCTCCTCGACCTCTTTTTTCTGGTCCACGCTCAGGGGTACCAACGGCGAGCCGTCCGAGGGCGACCGACCCAAAGCGCAGCCGTACCACTGCGGACGCATTGCGAAGCGGACATCCATGAGGGCCGCCTCGACGGCGTCGATTCGCAGGTCCCACTCCTCGGGCCACAGCTGCGCCTGCTTGCCGGCCCACCGGAGAATCGCCGCTGACTGCGCGTGCACCTCCCCGTCCACCATCAGCAACGGAACCTGACCGAACGGCAGCTCCCCGCGCCGCGCCTGGATCTCCTCGTAATTCACGATCTCGTCCTCGAAATCGATACCACCGATAAACAAACACAGCCGAGCGGGCTCGGCGAGCCCGCGGACACCCAAGTACACGATCTTCACCACCATACACTCTCTTTAGAGAGGGGGTCGGTCGGGTTAAGAAGAAGCTAAGAGGGGGGGGAGAGCACCAATGAAACTAGGCTTGATATCTTGTGAGACCCTAAAAGCCGTGAGTCTCAAGGGGAACGGGGAAAGTCGCATGGATGGGGAAGAGAAGGTGCGGGGAGCGAGGAAGGTGCGGGGAAGGGAAGGTGCGGGGAGCGAGGAAGGTGCGGGGACGGGGAAGGTGCGGGGAGCGGGGAAGGTGCGGGGACGGGGAAGGCGCGGGGAGCGGGGAAGGTGCGGGGAGGGAAGGTGCGGGGACGGGGAAGGTGCGGGGACGAGGAAGGTGCGGGGAGGGAAGGTGCGGGGGCGGGGAAGGTGCGGGGACGAGGAAGGTGCGGGGACGAGGAAGGTGCGGGGACGGGGAAGGTGCGGGGACGGGGATATGGCGGGGAGCGGGGAAGGTGCGGGGAGCGAGGAAGGCGCGGGGGCGGGGAAGGTGCGGGGACGAGGAAGGTGCGGGGACGAGGAAGGTGCGGGGACGGGGAAGGTGCGGGGACGGGGAAGGCGCGGGGGCGGGGAAGGTGCGGGGGCGGGGGGGGTGCGGGGCGAGGCGAGGACATCGCAGAGACAGCATCATCAATGTTTATGAGACTGTCTTAGGAACATCCCTTTCAAACACGTACATGGCTCGCCCTGGCTCGCGACGCGACGCATGGGGGGAGAGTGCGTGGCGCGGGGCCTGGTTCGGGGTGAGTCAGCAATTAATCCGAACCCGCTCGCGGCGCGAGCGAACGCGTTTCGAAAACGAGAAACCGAGGCAGTTGTTGTCGGCTCAGCTGGGTGTTGGTTAATACCCCAAGTCGACGCTGTCCTTCCTGGATGTACCGGATCTAGCAATCTATCTACTTCTCGCACAAGCTCATTCGACCATAAACAGCACATACAGCGCACTTTTTTAGGGTTTTGTGTCGAGTTCGTTGTTCGGACATCCAGGAGGGTTTAAGTCGCTTCGATCGGCGACTCAGCCTTAGCTGCATGCGTCGATAGCACGCATCCAGACTGGGACTAATAACTACTTCCATCTGCAAAATCTGCTCAGTGTCGCTACTGCCGCAGGCTTGGACGCCGATCGACGCGCCCTCGATCCAGTATCAATTTGAACCCCAAAACCTCCCAAAAATGTGCCAAGATCTAGGGTGAGTTGGTGAGCACGCAGGGCGTTCATGAACTAACTAACTAACTAACTTCGGACCTCTCCCGGGCATGGGACCCAGGCTGGGCCGGCAGGAGCCGGTCCAGGATCACAGAGCAAAATCACACAGTTGGGGTAGAGGCGAGGGATGAAAAGGCGTTGATGGCGGACCGCCACTGCGCGCGGTCTTGTGCGAGGTCTTGCAAAAGCGTCGCAGGCCGCGGACGTGTTGATCCACGAACAATCGACCTGTCCGTCGCGTTCTGCCCAACCGAGCGAACCCCATCCCAGCGCGGACTTTCCGGGTGCTAACCGGCCAGCCCGGGAAGTAAGCAGGCACCGTCTCACTCCGGGACGGCCGGGGCCGCCGCAGGGAGCAAGCGTGTTAGGCTCCGTCCTCCATCGCAACCATACGGTTAGCGATCGCAGGGTTTAGGAGTGGTATGAAGTGTAATTTAAGGGTAAGGGGGAAATTAAGGTGGTAAGGTAAAAAAAAAGGTGGTAAGGGAGAAAAGAAAGGTGGTAAGGGAGAAAGCCACAGGGTTAGGGAGTATAATCGCTGGGTAAGGGTTTGTGGTGCTTCATGTGTGTCTTTTGCGTGCCGCTGCTGACCAGCCGAAGAGCGCGATACCAGGTCGGCAGCGTATGTACTGGAAGTGGTGCTGGACGCTCCTGCAACTGTTGATGGCCTCCACGAACGAAACGCGTGGCTCCACGGGTTTTACAACTCAGGTGACAAGCTTCGCCAAGTAGCGACCAACGTGCCAGAGGGTTTACGACGAATACGACGACGACGGCGAAAACGATGTCGACCTCACGATCGATCCGACACTCAAGTATCCCTTTGAAAAGGCCTTCCTCTTTGATAGCGGCGACGGCTTCAAGTGGTTCCAGTCTCCGGCTTTCCAGACGATCAAGATTGGCATTCAGCACCAAGGCTTCTGGGACTCGGACAATTTTCGTTTTCAGGTCGAGGACGTCCTCGATGTCATGGAGATTTGGTTCCCTCATCACCAGATCCTAATTGAGGTTGACCGTCGGAACACGACAAGTTCAAACCCGACAGCTTCAACGTCGACAACATGTCCGCCGGCGTTGGCGCCAAGACGCAGCACCTCCTCCAAACCTCGACAAGACGCAGCACCTCCTCCAAACCTCGACGAAACTCGATGCGGGCTGCATCGAAGCTCATTCGGCCATCTTCGAACTCAAGGTCGGAGCGCAGCGCAAAGGGCGAGCGGCAGAAGGTGGTCGATTAGTGGAACGTCAAGCTCGAGCCTGGCCAAGACCAGCACATGAACTTCCAGCCGGGTGACCCACCCACCCCGACTGGAAGCCCGAGGCCTACGTCGGCAAAGCGAAGGAATTCACAAAGCGATCTTCGAGCGCGGTTGGTTTGATTCCCTGAAGCGGCTGTCGTATTAGCAGCTCGCCCTTGACCCTTGCCACATCCTACTCTCGTCACCGAATGCCACCAAGAGCTCGCCGGAGTTGGCGTTGAGTACGGCTGGGGCCAGTCAAAGCAGCACTACCGCCAACATAACACCGGAACAGAAAGTGAGATGGCGCGGCGACAACGGGCGCGTCTTCGACATCATTTTCCCCGAAAACCTTCCGCCTCTTCCGGCTCGTGCGGCGCTCGCGTCGCCCGCGAGTATAAACTCGTGTGCCGCTCCGAGGACGGTGGCACCGCCCAGTTCGAACACGCCAAAATCGAGCGACAAAGAGAGGCCGCGCGTCTCAAGCGCAAACACGCCTCCCATCGCGCGATCGACGTGCCAGTTCTATCCACGGTGACTCTGCAAGATAACGTCGCTGGCTTATGTATGACCCTGGTGGTGACCTCGGCATACGAAAAGCGTGGCGAGAGGAAAAGGAACAGTCCCCTCGCGTTTCGGGGCCGCTCTGCGGTCCGACTTGAATCGCTTCCGACCGCTGGCGGGACGTAGGGCGCCGAAGTTGGACTCGATACACTGTCGCCAACTTCAGGTACAGTGTGCATAAGCCATACGGGCTCCCCCGGAGTCACGTGTACTTTTGAGCACAGCCCTCGAGGACCCCCTCAGAGACCCGAACGAAACTCATCGAAACTCATCGACCGATTTACCCCTTCGAAAAACCGCAGGTTTATTTGAAAGGCCGCGTTGTGACAGCCGGTCCGCCTAGAGGGGCGACCCCCGTCCCCGCACCATCCCCGTCCCCGCACCATCCCCGCTCCCCGCACCTTCCCCGCTCCCCGTACTTTCCCCGTCCCCGTACTTTCCCCGTCCCCGCACCTTCCCCGTCCCCGCACCTTCCCCGTCCCCGCACCTTCCCCGTCCCCGCACTTTCCCCGTCCCCGCACTTTCCCCGCCCCCGCGCCTTCCCTCCCCGCACCTTCCCCGCTCCCCGCGCCTTCTCCGCCCCCGCACCTTCCCCGTCCCCGCACCTTCCCTTCCCCGCACCTTCCTCGCTCCCCGCACCTTCCCCGTCCCCGCGACTTTCCCCGTTCCCCTTATGCCTCTTAAGGTACTTGTCCTTTTAGAGCTGCACGTTTACAGGACTGAACCGGCGGGACGCACAAGAGAGAAAGCTTGGGGGGGTAGGGGGATTCAGAGTACGCGGTGGTCCCGCCCAGCCCCCCCCCCCCCCCCGGGTTTACTCGCAAACCACCCTGAGAGAGGGTGTGGCTTCGCGAGGAAAGAGGATCCGGAAAGCGGGGAAGCCGCGGAGTAAGAGGAAGGTGCGGGGATGGGGCAGGTGCGGGGACGAGGAGAGTGCGAGGACGGGGAGGTCGCGAGGAAGAGGAATGTGCGGGTGGCGGGGATATCGCGGGGAAGAGGAAGGTGCGAGGTTGGGGAAGATGCGGGGACGAGGAGGATGCGGGGACGAGGAGAGTGCGAGGACGGGTGATGGGGATACGAAGGACGAGGAAGAGGCGGGACCGGGGTCATCGCGGGGAAGAGGAAGGTGCGGGGACGGGGAGAGCGCGAGGACGAGGAGAGTGCGGGGAGCGAGGAAGTCGCGGGGGGGGAGGTGCGAGGACGGGAGACGCGTGGAAGAGAAGGTGGGGACGACGGTCGTGGGGGAAGGGGAAGGTGCGGGGACGGGGGAGGTGCGGGGAAGGGGTGCGGGGCAGGGAAGGTGCGGGGGAAGCGTGGGGACGGGGAAGGTGCGGGGACGGGGAAGGTGCGGGGCGGGAAGGTGCGGGGGGGGAAGGCAGGGGCGGGGAAGGTGCGGGGGAGGAAGGTGGGGGACGGGAAGGTGGGGGACGGGGAAGGTGCGGGGACGGGGAAGGTGCGGGGGGAAGGTGCGGGGACGGGGATTTTCCCCTTTCGACTCTCGGCCTAAAAGATTCTGGTGGCTAAAAAATTGTGGGGACGTCGTGTGTACACGACAAGACGAGGTAGAGGTACGGCGGCGCATTTACCACGACCGTGGCCGGCTTCTTTTTGGCCAGCGACGCACCCTTTCTAGATACCAGGCCGCCGTGCCGTGGGGGTGTAGAGAGGATGATCGGGCAAAAATCCTCTTCCCGTCGTCGTCGTCGTCGTCGTCGTCGCAAGCATGTAAGACGACGACTAATTTCACGAGCTCCGTCGCAAATAGTATTATGGTCGGCCGTATTCATCATCATTCTGAGTAGTAATCAAAGTGGAACAAAAAAGGGGGGGGGTCATCACACCACACCACACCACATCACATCACATCACATCCCATTAGCTAGCCAAAGTAGCCGTGGACACCCGTGAGACGGGCGGTGGTCTTGCGGAGGATACGGGCGATACCCTTGTTGCGGCGGCCCTTCGGGAGCTTGAAGAGGTCAGGCTTGAGAAAGACGAGGATGAGGGCGATTGGCTTGAGCTTGGAGTAGTGGAAGTCGTCGACGGTGCCGCAGTGGAGGCCGTCGTCTCGCTTGACGTTGCCGGCGGGGTCTATATGGAACCGCGTCGATTGCGCTGCGTCGAGGATCCTCCCGGAGCCCATGTCGACGAAGCCGGCGAGCATGTCGTCGGCGGCGACGATATCGACAAGGGGTCCCCCCCCGCGCGCGTAGCCCGCGAGTTTGCCTTGAACGTAGGCGGCGCCCTCGTGGATCTGGCCGAGGCGCTTGGACCGCTCCCTGCGCGCGCGCTTTGCCCCGGCGAAGTACTCCTGGACCTTGCGGACGGTGCCGTCGGCCCTGACCACGAGTCTCAGGGCGCCATCGATGTCGCGGGTTGCGAGAACGCGATCTACGAGGACCTCCGGCGGAGGGGGAGGATTGGACTTAATCTCGCGATCGTCGTCCGGTCTCTCCCCTCGCACGAACTTCACAACCAAGGGCCTCGGTGCGTCGTCGATGAAGCGCTTCACTAACGTTATTGTTCCCTCCGAGGGGTCGACGACCATCGCCCCGTTTATTGACACCACTTCGTCGCCGGCGAGAAGACGGTCGTCGGTCGTCTCGTCGACAGCCACGAAGTTTCGGCCTAGCTTGCCGAACTTGTGGAGCGCTACCGAGAAGCCCAACCGCTTCTCCGAAAACTCGATCTCGAAGCAGTGGTCCTTCATCGCGTCAACGTACTCCAACAAAAGCTCGCGCGCCTGGGCACGACTCTCGTCCTTGAGCTTAGCCATCGCCTTGTCGAAGACGTCGTAGCCCTTGTCGTGCCGAACGCGCTCGGCCTCCTTTTCTTTGAAATAGGCCCCCACGTCCGTCTTGGGCTTGGGGCCCGCCGGCAGGGGCGCCACCTCGGGAACGTCCACGTCTTCGTCCCACTCGTCGTCCTCGTCGGCCTCGTCTCGGCGCGTCGCTCGCCGCCGGAGCGACATGACCCTATCGAACGCGAGGGATGCCGTCGGCTCGGTTCCGCTCAGCCGCGAGTGCAGGAGTTCGGCGAGGGCCGAGGCCACCACCCACCGCGTCACGATTTTTGCTTCTGCATGATCGAGCTCCTCGGACCTTCCGCCCTCGCCCCACAGATCGCTCAGGCGCGTCAGCCTGTCGAACTGCGACAGGTCCCGCAGCCCCTCCTTAAACCGCGGCCGCTGCGACATCTCCATCGTCGCCGCCAGGTCCTCGATGTCGCCGAACACGTCCAACACCACGTCGGCAGCCCACCGCCGCGCCGATGGGAGGCACTTGGACACCATCGCGTCCACGCTCGCCACCGTCTCCTTCGCGTGCAATATCGCCGTCGCGTCGTCCCATGACCGAATCCACTTGGCAATACCGATCCGCTCCCCGGCGCTCGACGAGTCCCACGAATCCCGGGGGCTCCGACTCTGTGCGGGGTCCTTCCAGGCCACGAGCCAAAAATCTCCCTCCATCGTCACTATTCTACTGCCGAACCCTACTTTCCAACGATCTCTTTAATCAAGCGTCAAGGGCCAAGCGCCAAGCGGCAAACGGCAAGCGGCAAGCGGCAAGCGTCGCGCCCCCCCCAAAAATATTAATAACTGTTGCCAAGAATTTTCCTACTACCGGCAACACAACACCAACAACAACAACAACAAGATTTTTTCTTTCTTTTCTTTTCTTTCTTTTCATCATGCGTACGAATGCGCGAGTCTTATTTTTTTGCAGACCGACCGACCGACGACATGCGCGTCGACTGCCATCGCGCTCCTCTGCGCGGCGCATGGTATGGGCCGGCTGTGGAGTGACACCTCCGGACGACCTACAGCTCGGCCAAGCGCCGGGCAGCTTTGACAACGCAGCCTGGCGTCGGCAGTTGGGGATGACGACGGCTTTCGCTGTTTCTGTCGCGAGATATAAATGCTTGGCAATGCTCTGGGCACCTTCGGAGGATGGTGCATCATCTAGCTGCTCTCGCACGCAGTTAGGGTTTTGGAACCACCACCCACGTCGCGCTTGTTTGGGTGTAGCGCGAGCGGCCTCGGGGTCGTCGCGCAATTCGGACACCGTGCCGGCTCTCGGTGACAAACGGGACGTTTGAGGCCGTGGTGGCGTCGTAGCGACACGAAGACTTGGTTTTATGAAGACGACCATGCCGACAACCTAGGAGGAATTATACAGAGCCTCTCAGGATTTTGTTTCACACTATAATATTGTCGTCTATCAGTTTTTACCAGTGTTCACTGGGCTCACTTCATTCACTAGGTTCGCTGAATTCAGTTCACTTCACTTCACCGAAATTTTGTGTCCAAGTGTTCACTTCATATTCATTCACTTTGGCTGACGGCCTGGCCAGTCGAGCCGCACTACCGGATGTGGAGGATAATGTTGATGACGAGGAGGAAAACGCGGAACAGAAGGAGAAGCACAAGAAAAAGCCGATGACGTCGAACACGCCCGGCGAATCTGGATGATAAACCAGAGCAACGTGTTGCTCGGCGCTGACGAAACGGACAAAGTTGCCCTACTGCGCATGAAGAAGAATTTCGTTGTTCGTTGCGGCGGCCCGGATCAAGCATAGCGATCTCGCCGAGACCAAGTTCAAAAACGCCGGAAGCACCATCCCCGAAGACTCTGCGGAGATGGGGTCTGATGAGGAAGATCAAGGTGAAGATACCGAGGTCGTTCCCGTCGCCGAAGACAAGAAATACAGAATACCATCCACTACTGTCACTCCTCCTTCGCCGCCCGGAAGCGCGAATGAAACTAAGAGCATCCGGCCCCTAGGCAATAGCGGGCGGGGGGCAGGGAACCGACGCAGGCTTAAAAAAAAAAAAAAGTGACGTTCACTTCAAAAAATGTTCACTTTAGCCACGTGGGGTGACGTGTTCAGTTCAAATCACCTCACCAGAATTGCGACCCCCGTGGTTAAGTGGTTCACGTTCACTTGCTGAACGTGAATATTCCCAACGGTGGTTTTTGTTTTGACCACGCTCTATGAGCCTCAGGGTGAGCGTGCGTGCGTGCCCCGATATAAGACCTCTCCAGCCACACACACACCCTCCCAAACCCATGCGCGCGCTGTCTCGCCGGGTCGGCCTCTCCCTTTAGTAGCAGTCGTCTTTTCAAAACCCAAGCAAGAAGAGCATGTTTGTGGGGAGGGTGGCATTGAACTCGCCGTGCACATACACCCAAGGCGAATTTCTTGTCGAAACGGAACCGTCGTAAGCGAGGACGGACGAGAGTTTTTAATCTCCCCGGCCTTGAGTGAGCCGAAACTTGTCGCCCAGACCGGAGAATACCCCGCTTGGAAACGGGGGTTGGGCTATTCCTCCTCCTCAATGTTCCACGCGCTGACGACGTGCCTGCGAGTACCAGGTGAGTGCTCCCTCCCAGCCAGACCTCTGGTGCACCACCGGGATTTGCGTAAGATGGTGGAAGAAAATTATGGTCGCATTCCCGACATTGCGACTTTATTATTTTTACTTCCTGCATAATATATTGTATGCGGGCCGAATCATATATACATCAACGCGACCGCGTTGCACGCAGGATCTGTCATGCGCTCCATCGCTGACGCTCACCAACGTGCCCTGGAACTGTCCACGATGGATGCTTCGCGCATCGCGCACAACGCCGAGTGCCGGCTCTTTCTTCTTAATGGACCTGCTGCTGTAGTGGTGATTGAGCCCTCCATACCCCTACATCTTCCTTGCTTCTTTGCACACGCAAATATGATTGATACCCGGGTAATTAATTATTATTACTGTTGTATAAAAAATCCAAAATGTATGATTTTTGCGCGGCGGCGTGGTGTGTCCTTTCCTTTCCTTTTCCTTTTCCTTTCTTTCTGCCCGTCGCTCGAGAGTTCGTAACGCTATAGAAAAAAAGTAGTAGTAGTTAATGTGTTTGGTGTGGTTGTTGGCCGTCGTCGCGAAGGGCGAGATGTTCGGCAACACGTTCAGCATCGTGCTGCCGTTTTACCCGCCGCAAGTGGAGCAACTGAGGGCATCGATGGCGACGCTTGCGGTCCATTTAGAGGTGGCCGACATGGACATGATGTACCTGTCGTCGCCGTGCAACGATGCGGCGATGACGATGGCGGCCGCGACCTGCCAAGTTCCCACCAAAGAAGAAGAAGAAGAAGACAAGAAGAACGGGACGGCGTTGTTTTCCGCGCTGGAGCAGAAGCGCGGGCGGCTGGATTGGCTGCCCGAGTGGAAAGAAGGGGAGTGCCGGCAGGAGGTGTTCAAGTGGCTGCCGCGGGCGAAGATCACTCACCTCTGCGACGACACGGTGATGTGCGGGTCCGTGCGGGGATGCTTGAACAGCCTGAGGAAGGTGCACAATCGTCCGACGTTGGGGTGGTACGTGCAGCAGTTGGTCAAGTTGGGTTTCGCGAGGCTGGTGACGTCGGCGCACATGCTGGTGTTGGACGCGGATACGTACGCCGTGAATAGCGTGTCGGCGGCGACTTTGCTCAACCTCGAGAACGGGACTTCGCGGCTCATCACGTCCCGCAAGGTGCACAAGGGGACGCCGATCGCGTCGGAGCAAGTGGGGGGTCGGTGGGCGCCGCGATACGCAATAGCGCTAAGTCTGCTGGGCGCGGCTCGGAACGCGACCGTGCCGGCAACGACCCACATTCTCGGGGTGACCCCGGAGGTGCTCTCTACGGGCCTCACCCGCAGGCTGTTGGAGAGGCTGGAAATTCTCCACAAGAAGCCGTGGTACCTCGCGCTCGCCTATTCGAAGTTTACGGAGTTCTCTCTGTACAATACGTATTTGCTTCTCGAGTGGGACGCCGGGGGGAAGAAACTCCACGACGTCGACCTGACGAAGCGCAAACGGCAGTTGGCTATTTGGGGCCACGACCTCGACGACGTCGAGGACCGAGCTCGGATCCGGCAGCACGCGGAGTTGGTCCTCAAGTCGAAGATCGTCATCGTCCAGCACGCCTCGCTCGGGAGTTTTTTTATTTGTCAAGACGAGAGCGGCCTCGCCCCGAACGAGTGCGGCTTGCTCGCCGAGACGTGTGCCTCGATCCTCCAGCAAAAAAAAAAACAACAACAACAATAATAATAATAATATGTAGATGATTATTATTTTTTAGAGAAAAGAAGTTTGGGTGACGCGGCTCGGCGTTTCTCGGTTTGGAGTTCGGCCATGACTTCGGCGGCACAGGCGTCGAAGTCGTCGCGGCTGCAGGTCCCGCCGCCGCCGCTGCCGTCTTGGGGCGAGAAGTGGATCTTGCGGACGATGCGGCGGGCAATCGCGGCGAGGGCAACGTCGTGCTCCACCATGTGGAGTCCGTTCTGAATTTCTACGGCGTCCAGCGTCCTCGAGTTGTCCGCGTCCCAGGCATCGAACAAGGCCCGCGCCAACAATCCCCCCGGCTGCAGGGCCTCGAGGATTTTGGCCTGATTTTCCTCGGACAGGAGCCACCGCGCGTGGCTCCCGACCGCAGTCGTCGTCGTCCCGAGTTTAGGCCTCAAAAAGCGATGATCGCGATCGAAGTCGTACGAGATTGGCACCGAATTGGGGACGTGCAGGCCTGGGATGTCCTTTTCGGGGACCTCGTCGAAATGAGAGATGAGGGCGCGCAGCGTGTTGGAGTGGGCGACGAGCAGAATTTTTGCTCCTTCTCTAAACAGTTCGGGAGCGACGATATCTTCGAATCCTTTAAGAACTCGGGTTCTCGCGTCCGCCAGACTCTCGGTGAGGGGCGCGCCTTCCCGGTAGTGGGGGTGCTCGGGCGTCAAGGCGGGTGGCCTGCTGTGGAGGCTGCGGCGCCATTCAGACACTCGACGCTCGCCGTACTCGGAGATAAGTCCGGGGTCGTCCTTCGCCAGCCCCTGCAGCGCGCCATAGTGACGTTCGTTGAACCGCTGGTCCCTCACTACCGAGGCCCTCCCGCCCAACGCCTCGACCACGATGTGGCACGTCTCGTACGCGCGCTGCAGCTCCGAAGTGAAGGCCATGCTCATGTCTCCGTACCCCCGCTTCGCCAGCAATTCCCCGGCCTCGCGCGCTTCGCGCCGGCCCCTCGAGGTCAAAGCAACGTCGCACCACCCCGAGAACGTCGGCTTCCGATTCCACGCGCTCTGGCCGTGCCGAAGCAGCACGAGCGTGGAAATAGGTCGCTCCTTCCCGCGCCACATCATGTTGTTGGCCAAAAAAAAACCAAACTATGAGGGTTTCAACTTGCACCAGAAATTTGTTTGTAACGAGGCGAGGACCACTATCATCATATTGACGAATAATGAAATATTTGGGCACGTTTGCTACGCTCGCGCACGCGCGCCGACTCGACTGGCCAGCCCAAACATACTCGTCTCTCAAAATCTCTGAACACCCCATCACGGACCCTGGTGCAAGAGCCACGAGTCACGTCGTCTACTGGCGGGCTCTGGTAACGTGACCGTCGAGCCGCGCGGAGCGGAGGAGCTTAGTTAGAGTTTCAGCGGGCGCGAGGAGGTCAACGGCCGAAAGGCGGACGTAATTTTCCCGCGCAACCTCGACCGCCTTCTCGGCCTCGACGATGCGGTTCTGGGTCTCCGCGAGGTCGCGCCTAACAGTTTCCAGTTCTTCTTCGCGGAGAAGAAGATCCTCGGCCTCTCGCGAAGAATCCTTCGAAGCTTCTTCCAGCACCCGCGTCTGGGCCTCGATCGCGATGCGCTGCCGCGCCGCAAGCACCCACGGAGCCTCCTCGTCGTCTCCATGGAGTCTTGCGCTCCGGCGCTCGGCGGCGTCGCCCAACTCGGCCAACGCCTTCTCCAGCGCCGCCCCGAGCGCCTCCGCCTCGGCCTCGGCCGCGCGAACCCTTTGGCGTGCGGGATGCTCCTCGGGGATCGCCGACGGCACGTCGAGGCCCTCGCGCTCGCGCCGGAGTTCGGAAACTTTCGCTCGAAGTCGCGCGAGTCGCTTCGACTTGGCGGCTCTCATATCTCCTAAAAGTCTTTCTTTTGCCCACGCCGCCGCCGCCGCGAAACGGATGAAATTAAGCTTGACGTCACCACTATCATCATCTCTTTCCGTTTTGTACACTGCTGCTGACTCGGTCAAGATGGCGTCTCCGAGAAGGAAGAGAGCAAAAACATGAAGCGAGGCCCCACCTTTCAACTATGCCAGGTGCTTCGACTTGTGCCTCATGGCGAGAGGACGCATCTTCGAGGCGGACGACGGCGTGGCACCCTCGAGAAGACGGCTGCTGGAGTACGACGCACGCGTCGATTTATGGCGCCCACTTGTCTCAACTACCGGGCGGGGGCCACAGAAGAAGAATATGGAGGGCTCGATGGCTGCTGGATACGCTGGTGGTGGGTGATTCATTCGACGGGCCCGAAAAAGGCGGGCGGGATTCGCACATCGAGGCCGTGCCAGACGCAGAAGAAAAGCTGTCGCGCCTGCCTTGGCGGCGCGCTTCTGCGTCTGTATGGATCAAAGCACCCGTTCGACCTACTACAAAAGGCCGGGCTAAGCAATTTCCTCTGACGATCGTCGCGATCGAGTGCGACGCTGCCGAAGGCAATCAGTCTGGTCGGTCTACTAAACCGCCGCGACGGACGCAACAAGCGCGAGGGAACCGGCTTTTCCTTCCATCCCAAGTGACGTGGGGTCGACGACTCCTCGTCGTCTCTATTTGCCTGCCACACATCGCCGATGGCCCACGGCTTCACCAGGAAAGAAAATGGTATCGGGGCCGTCGCAAGCTTGTGAAGCGCGCGGCCAAGTCTGACGGTATCCAGAGGGTATCGGGTAAGGTCTGGAGAGTGGCGGAGGGGCAGCAGGTACCGGGAGGACGGACAGAGATGGTTAGCGTATTTCAAGGGCGACTGCTAAGAAAGGGGCGGTGAAAGCACGCAGGGCCGGAACCACTGGTACGAACGTGCGACGGAGTGCGACGTCCTTTCGAACGTTGGATTGGGCTGCCCGCCATGGTGCGGTTCCTTTCGATTTTCACCTCTACTATTATGACTTACCCGTTGCCGTATTAAAGCCCCCAACATGGCCGAGCACACACCTCCTACTACTTCGTTCTCTTCTGCCCCTCTCTCACAAACGCCAACCCTTCCTTTCCTTGATTCCTCCACTGATCTCGACTTCCTTTTTTTGCTCCTGCGCCTGCCGCGCTCGAGGCCTGCTAATAATTTACATCGGCAGCAGCAGCGTTTGAGGGAGATGTAATAAATAAAATGCGAAGCATAATCCGCGCATCGCTTTTACCACTGATCAACCTTAAGCTCAAACACGATACAAAAGAGAGCTGGCGTAGATGAAGAGATTTTGCATTAGGTTTCTCGCCGCGACTCTGCAGCAAAAGAAAGGGCATTCATGACTGCTAAAGACGATCTCACGGGCGTAACACGCACTGTCGGAAAGGTTGGTATTCCTTGAACGTGCCGTCTTCGAGAACACCGATGAGGCGCTGAATTGACGAAAGAGCCCAACTTGAGCTCGCGACAAACATGTTCGGTGGGCGCGGCAGATATATACAAATGTTGTTGTGCGTTCCAGCATTATGATCAGATCCCGAGCTTGTTCGCGCCAAGAATGTTGGTCGGCGTGAGGTTGCAGAACGGCGTGGTGATCGCTCCGGTCTCGACGACCGCGTCGGTGCCGATGACGACGGGGCCGTAGGAGAGTCTGGAGCTCTCGAGGGCGTGGCAATAGGGCATGGCGCGCTCCTCGATAACGCACCCGTCTTCGAGCTTGAGGAGGTCAGCCTCGAAAAAGACGTCGGCCGTGCCGAGAATGACGTTACGTCCGACGGCGACCCCGATGCCACGCGCGAGCCATACATTGGCCGGCGAGTCGGCGAAAAAGAAGGCCGCGATACGCTGGAGTGCGGCTCGCGGCGCGTCGGCGATAGCATGGCGCGCGAGCGAGAGGCCATAGACGTGATGGCGGGAACTTTCGAGTGTTCTACGGCCGAGCACTCCCCAGAGCGGTCGACACAGACGTTTGTTTGCGACGACGATGAATGAAGCAACGACCAAGAACGTGAGATGGTATATGATCACCGCTACGCGCGGGCGTTCCCAGCGTTCAAGAAATGCGAGAGAGGCGCGGAGCGCTACGTACGCTGCAACCAGCAGCGTCGCGAGTGCCCAAACAGGCGCTGCGAAGCCCGAGAGTGGGTACACGAGCCATCGGTCTATATTTGATGCCACGGTACCCTCCGCACGTTTGGATGCGTCCTCCCAGCGCAGCGCGTAGATGCTTTCGGAATGGCGGTCGCTTTCGAACGGCGAGTGGAGCGAGTCGTCGAGAGACGAAGACGCCCTTCGCAGCTGGAATGACTGGATGTTGAGCGATCCCGATCGGAGCTGCGTGTCCTTCAGCACGGCCGTGTTGCCGGCGACGAGTGCGGTGTCGGGGACTGTGATTCTTCCAATGACGACCGAGCCAAACCCCAGGATTGCGTTGTCCTTGACGACGAGTTCTCCGCCCCGAGCGTCGAGGATGGCGTTGTCGCCGATGTGGGCGTTCTGTCCGATCGTGAGGTGCTCGGGGTGACCGAGACGCTCGAAGGTTTGGCGGATTGTCGCCCAAGCCCCGACGCGCGCGCCAAGCAGCTGGTACCACCATGACATCACCGGCCCGTGGCCAAACTGCCACCCAAACCGCCAAAACACGCAGTCGGCGAGCGCATCAGCGACCAGCCGGCATTTCTTCACTGGCCGCAGCAGTCGGGCGATCGCCGCCACCCCAGCGAGAGCGACGAGCGCATATAGTAGAGTCGCACCTGCGACGGGGACGGCCGCGCCAAGCAGACGCCATTTGGAGAGCGCAGGCTTGAGGATCTCAGTCCGCGCGAATTCCGGATCGACGTCGACAACTATCGGCGCAAGGCCGAGGTAGATAGGCGAGACGTGGACGCAAAGTGCGAAGATAGCAAACGCCTCGGCACCGCCATGGTGGAGCGGGTCAATGTGCTCGTTGGGCGGGTAGAGGCCCGTCGCCACAAAGAAGCGAGAGAGACACAAGAAAGAAGGTACCGCGGCGGCCGAGAGTACGACGAGTTTCAAGTAGATCAATAAAATAGAGGCGAGCCACCAGGTCCGAGGAAGCTTCACGAGACGTCGAAACATCGCGGCATCGTCGTCTTCTTCGTCGACTGTGTCGTCCTGCTTTTTGGAGCCCTCCATGAAATTATGGCCAACTTCAAAATCATCGTCGCCTAAAGGTGATCGGCGCACGACATCGAGCGGCGCAAGCTGAAAGCCGCTCGGTAGCCGTACGCCAGCTTTGACGACGCAACGCGTCGCGATGTGCGCTCGGCTGCCGACGACGACACGATCGAAGGCAAGTTGGCGGTGCCCCGGTTCGAAGCGCCGCGCCTCGATGACAGCGCCCGCATCAACCTGACACCGCGCACCCAACGAAACGAGGTGCGGATCGCGCACGTGCACCGAGTCCAGAACGACGCCGCCTTCAACGCGCGCCCCGACGAGGCGCAGGTAGGCCGCCAATAACGGTGTGCGCCGCAGCTCCTCCAAAAACAGAAAGCGGTTCATCTGCAAGATTCGCTGCAGGAACCACCACGCGACGAAAGCCGGGGAGTGCGTCGCGAGAACGCAGTGGGGCATGACGCGGAGCGACGGGACGAGAATGTCGAGGACGAGGTGTGTCGCGATCGCAGCTTCGAGGGTCAGCATCGCGACGACGGCGGCCCACGCCGCCGGGACGCCTACTAAGATCATGCCAACCCAGGAATCGTGCTCGGCGTCATCTAGTGCTGTTATCGCAATCCACGCAGGCGCGATGAAAGCGGCGCCAAGGCCAATGAACGCCAAGACCCAACACAAGGCCAATACCACGAAAGGGCTCTTGGCATGCTCTGCGGTGATGTTCGTTCTAACCTTCGATGCGTGCATGTCGGCCAACGTCTCGACGTCTCGTTTGCTTTTTGCGACTAGGGAGGCCTCGACGTCGTCCTCGTCCACTTGCGTCTTGCTTGCGATGGTCTTTGCGAGGTCTCCAACCGTCACTTCCTGGTGATACAAGTGCGTCAGATCTACGCAATCCTCGCCGAACTCTTCCACGAGAAGGCCTTGCAGTTGGGCTGCCTGTGCCGAGGTCAAGCCGCCGACTTCTGCGAGCTTGAAGGACGCATCCGGCGATGTCTCCAATTGCAGCAAGTCGCGGATGATGGCCGCCACCTTCGCGTGCACGTGGTCGCTTCGTGCTGACTGCTCAGGTTGCGTGACCGACGACAATGCCGTTGTGGAAGCACCGAGCTCGACGCCTCCTTGAAATGGATCACTGTTTTCTTCGCTGCTCCTCGAAAAAAACGGTCGCCACTCGCTAACGTCTGGCGTGGTGTCGCGCGGACGTGAGAGCCACCAGAGGTCTCGAGCCACGAGGAGACTGGACGAGGCGCCGTCGTGGCGGCTCCACGCCACGAACGCTTCGTTCACCGCGACCAGCGCGTGCTGTGTCGCCGAAGAGGAGCCCTTGAATCGCAATCCGGCGATGAGGAGTGCGCATGTCGCCAGTGACGCGACTGATTCTGGCGGTGCTTCGCGGACCGTCGTAGCTAATGCGCTCGCCTTGAGTTCTGTGGCGATGAAATTGTGCAACGCTGAGCAATTACGACCAAGGGCATCTGCGATTGCGAGCCTCGTCCCACCCAGGAATCGAAAGGCATAGCTATCTCGAAGCATCGCGGGGATGCCGGTATCCTCGTCGTAGCCTCGAGACCCGAGAATCTGCGTGAGAGCATCCGCCGCATCACACGCGAGCTTGGGAGCGACAAGATGACAAGCAAGAAAGGCAGCGCACGGCACAGTGGCGCCAGCGTCGCACTTGGATGCAAGAAGTGTTGTTAGTGCATTCACAGCAACGATACCGTCCGCAAGACGTGCGAGCTTGAGCTTCGTTTCGATTTTGCTGGAGAGAAGTCCGCCTTCTACCCAGCGCCGCTGCGCAAAATCCTGCGCCATCGCACAACACCGTTTCGCGAAACCGACCTGGGAAGAGGCAAATGCCAATCTCAACAGGCTCATGGCCTCCCAAACGCTTTCTTCAGACAGGACGATTGACTCGTTGACCTGGAGGTTTGAAACACGGATGCGTGCAAAAGATGCCGCGCGACAGCCCCAAGCCTCGGTGCGTTCCATTGTGATAAGCGAGCTGCTGACCACGACGCCAACGACCGTTCTTTCTTCTTGTTCGACGCTGGCGAGGAGAAGGATTGCAGACGCATCGCGCGCACCACACACCCACGCCGCCTCGCCGTCGAGCACAAAGCCACCCGCATCGCCCGTGGAACAAGAAAATGCTGCAAAAGTAGAATCGCGTCGCGCAGTGAGTGTTGTTTCGCCACACGCCACGGCGAGGTCCCCCTTGGCGACAAGCTCGTGAACGCGGGACTCGTCGCAGCCTATGAGGTGGCGCACGATGAGTTGCGGTGCCAACAAGCGCACTGCAAGGCCAAGGTCTTGGCCGCCAAGGCTTTCACAAACAGCGCATGTCTGTGTCCATGAGAGCACTCCGAGCCCGCCCAGTCCTTCGGGGAGATGCATGCTGCACAAGGGTCGAAGGGCTTGCTTGGTCCGCGAGTTGAAGATCTCGCTCGATGACGAAAAAGATGAGAGCGATGGAAGCAGCTTTCTTTCGACAGTGTCTAGCAGTTTGTCTTCGTCCTTTGGAAGAGGAGAAGAAGAAGCGGTAAGAACGACGACGACGCCCGCCTCTAAAACCGGAGAATCGCCGCTTAGCACCGATGCTCTTGGTTGGATACGCACTACGTCTTGAGGCCAGAGCTCTTGCAACTTGGCTCGAAGGTCCAGAATCGTGAGTGGCACTGGCGTTGACGTGACGACAGCAGCGGTGTCGTCTTGGAGGCTCGCGAGCTCCCGCAAGAGGAGGTCGCTGGCGTCCTTAGCATCCGGTCTTCGCTTTTTGAGCGCGGCTAGTACAAGCACAACCGAGGCGAAAGCACCGCAGGACACCTCGGCACTTTCGAGTGCGGAGATTGGGGAGTTCGCAACGGCTCGCATGTGCGCCGCGAGGTCACGCGCCTCGAGCTCGTAGGCGACAAAATCGTACAGCGGGCCTTCGCACTTCAGCATGGCACGACCGAGTGCGCTCGTGAGCGCCTCGTTGCTTGACCCCTCTAAAATTCGAAACGCCCGTACATCCGAGAGCAACTGGCATACCCCAAGCTTCTCGTCGTAACCGTTGCTGATTACGAGACTGAGGGTCTCGGCGGCGTCACAACACCACTCGATGCCCAGCACCTTGGCCGGATAGGAGGCCTCGAATGGGAGCGGGAGGCCATCATCGAGCATGGTTGCCATGAGTTTATGGTAGTTGTCGGCAGCTTCGATGCGGTACAAGAGGGTCGTCAAGGCGCTCCTTGCCGCGAGCGAGTCTCCACCTGCCTCGAGGATGAAGGCGAAACAGCGCTTGGCGACACCACAGAGCATGGGCATGAAGGCAAAGCGAGCGAGACACATCGCATCTGTGGCTACGCAGGAGGCGGGACGGCCGTCCGGGCATGAAAGGACGTTCTCAGGCGGCACCACGGCATCGAAGACTAAGGTCCCGAACGCGATCGCGCGATGGCCATGCGTGTGCTTTCCACCAGCGAGCGAAACTTGCGACGCGTCGAGCACAAAACCGGTCATGCCACCATCAGCTCGAGCGAAGACGACAAATGCGGCGGCATGGGGCGCGTTGAATATCCAGGTCTTAGTGCCCCTGACGCGGTATGCACCATCTGGAAGCTTCTCGGCAAGGCTCTCGATGTTCTCAAAGTCAGACCCGGCCGCTGCCTCAGTCATCGCGAAGCTGACAAGGTTCCCGCGGGCAATCATCGCGCCATACTTGCGCTTTGCCTGCTTGGAACCGTACAACTCGATTGGCACGAAACCCAAGACTGACGAATAGGTCCAGTAGGCGGTGAACGGCAGATCGTGTATCGCGGAGAACTCGGTTACCTCGGCCATGCCTTGCCAGGAAAAGCCGTGGCCGCCACATCGTGACGAGAGCCGCAACCCAAAGAACCTCGAGTCAGCGAGAGATCGGACAGAGGGCGCCCATGGAACGAGAGCTACGTCGATGCTCTCGATGGCAACCAGGAGCTGCCGTTGAAAGGTCGAGACAACCTCGGGAGATGCCAAAACCTCAGACGGCATTGGATGCAGGTGCGTAGGTGCCACTGAGTCCCACAAGTCATCGACATTTTGACCATCGTCACCGATGTCGAGCGCCGCGTCAGAGGAGAGCATGGAGATCGCAGCACTTGAGGATTGAAATGTTTGTGGCTTCTCGAGGAGCGTGTCCTTGACGACAATGAGGCTCCCCGCAAGCAAAGCGTCGCGTGTCGCCCGCCGCCGGATTTTGCCGCTCGTTGTTTTGAGAATGCTTCGCTCTTCAATAGCCACCAGCCGCTTGGGCGCGAGGCCAACATCGTGCGTGACCGCCGCAGAGACACGTTTAGCAACCGCACTCGTGTCTTTGCCTTTGCGGATCTCGTAGACGATGACAAGATCTTCCTCGTCGCCGTTGTCGACAGCAAACGCCGCAATACAGCCCGGGCGCACCTCGTCTTGTGCGGCGTCTTGCGCCGCGATCTCGACATCGTCGGCGTAGTAGTTCTCTCCCTGGACAATTATCATATCTTTCCTGCGGCCACAGATGTAAAGACCGCCGTCCTCGATGAAACCCTCGTCTCCTGTCCGCAGGTACTCATGGCCGCCGAGGTCGGCGCGGAAGATGTCGTCCGAGTCTTTACCCCAGTACCCGCCGGCGACAGATCCTGATCTAACCCAAATCTCACCAGGCGTTGCATCAGGCAGCTCCGTTCTCGTCTCTGGGTCGACAATCCTGATGTCGACGAGGAATTCAGTACCGCAACACACGAGGTCGGGCCTTAATTTCGAGGTGCAGATCCCGTAGGTGTTGCAGACGCCAACCACAGACTCCGCTAGGCCGTAACATGGGATGATCTGCGCCCTGAACCCAAACGGCTCCAACACCTTTGCGAATTCCTCGTACGTGCCTTCGCGCACTCTCTCGGCACCAGTCACGCAACAGCGCAAATTCGAGAGGTCCCCCCCTTCCTTCAACCGCCGAGAGACAAGACGGTACCCAAAGTCCGGTGCACAAGTACACTCGACACGATATCGCGATGCCAGCGTCATCCACAATTCCGGGTTCGCGAGAAACGTCAAAGGACTCATATAGACCACCTCAGCTCCCCAGCAAAATGGCGTTTTCTTTTAAAGGAATGCAGAAGTGGCACACGTTGTGATGGAGGTTCGCGTGCGAGATCATCACGCCCTTCGGATCACCGGTTGACCCTGACGTAAACTGCAAAAAGGCCAGGAACGACGAGGCCACCGGATCGTCCGGAAGAGGCCCTCGAGCGGACAAGCTGCTCGCGGTTCGCCACTCGAGGTGTTGTGGCCACGTATAGAAAAGACCCTTGGTGAGGCGCAGCAAATTTACGGTGTCGTCGGTCAAGCAGAGCCTCGCGCCACACGCGTCTCTTACGAGGCCCAGCTTGGCGATAGCCTTTTCTAGCTTGGTCGGGTCCGGCGGATAGACGGGCACGGCTGTCACCTCGGCGCGAAGGCAGCCCCAGAACACCCCGAAAAACTCCGCCCCCGGCACGAAGCAACACAGAACCCGCTCGCCGCGATAGTCTTCGAGCGACGTGCGATCGTCTCGGCGCGGTCCCATAGCTCTTTGAAGGTCATCGTCGTCTCCTCGTTACCTTTCGCGTCGCACCAAATCAGAAACCGCTCATCTGCGAGCCTTGGGACAGTATCCTCATCGGCGATCTCGATCACCGTTGACGCCCGCGGACAATACGGCTTCCACCAACTCGGCATGTTTGATGAGATAGACGACGAGGGTGTGGCTTGCATAGCCGTGGCTGATTCTGTGACCTCGTCACGCGCTCGCCTTTTCTTGGCAAGCTTGGATTTTCGTTTCTCGAGAAGCGTATCGTCAACGACCTTGAGGCTCCCCGCAAGCAAAGCGTCGCGTGTTGCCCGCCGCCGGATTTTGCCGCTCGTGGTTTTGAGAATATTTCGCTCTTCAATGGCCACCAGCCGCTTGGGTCCGAGGCCGACACCGCTCCTGACCGCCGCATGAATACGTCGAGCGACTGCAGCCGCGTCTTTGCCTTTGCGGATCTCGTACACGATGACAAGATCTTCCTCGTCGCCGTTGTCGACAGCAAACGCCGCGATACAGCCCGGGCGCACCTCGTCTTGTGCGGCATCTTGCGCCGCAATCTCGACATCGTCGGCATAGTAGTTCTCCCCCTGGACAATAATCATATCTTTCCTGCGGCCACAAACGTAGAGCCCGCCGTCCTCGATAAAGCCCTCGTCTCCGGTTCGAAGATACTTGCGGCCACCGCCGAGGTCGGCGCGGAAGATGTCGTCCGAGTCTTTACCCCAGTACCCGCCGGCGACAGAGTCGGAGCTTACCCAAATCTCTCCAGGCGTTGCATGAGGCTGCTCGGTTCTCGTCTCAGGGTCGACGATCCTGATGTCCACGATGAACTCGGTACCGCAACACACGAGGTCGGGCCTAAATTTCGATGTGCGAACACCCCAGGCGACGCAAACCCCAACTACAGACTCCGCGAGACCATAAGCTGGAACGATTGTCGCGTTAAACCCAAATGGTTCCAGGACCTTCCTGAGTTCCTCGTAAGTGCTTTCGCGAACTCGTTCAGCTCCAGTCATGCAAAAGCGCAAACTCGAGAGGACTCCCACCTTCTTCAACCGCCGAGCGACCAAGCGATAACCAAAATCTGGTGACATTGTAAACTCGACTCTATATCGCGCCGCGAGCGTCATCCACAGTTCTGGGTGAGCGAGAAACGTCAAAGGACTCGTGTAGACCATCTCAGCTCCCCAGCAATAGGGCATAATATGAGCGTAAATCAATCCCATGTCGTGGTAGCCCGGAAGCCACGAGATCCCGCTCGAACGCCCGCGCGGCGAGCCTTCCACGCCTTGCTGACTGAGAGGAATGCACACCGAACACACGTTATGAACGAGATTCGCGTGCGAGATCATGACGCCCTTAGGATCGCCGGTAGTCCCCGACGTAAACTGCAAAAAGGCCAGGAACGACGCGGCCGCGGGGTCGTCCGGAAGCGCCCCTCGAGCGGACAAGCTGCTCGCGGTTCGCCACTCGAGGTGTTGCGGCCACGAATACAAGAGACCCTTCGTGAGGCGCAGCAAATTTACGGTGTCGTCGGTCAAGCAGAGCCTCGCGCCACACGCGTCTCTTATGAGGCCCAGCTTGGCGATAGCCTTGTCTAGCTTGGTCGGGTCCGGCGGATAAACGGGCACGGCCGTCACCGCCGCGCGAAGGCAGCCCCAGAACACCCCGAAAAACTCCGCCCCCGGCACGAAGCAACACAGTACCCGCTCCCCACGGTAGTCCGCGATCGATACAGCGATCGCCTCGGCGCGGTCCCAGAGCTCCTTGAAGGTCATCAAAGTTTCCTCGTTGCCCTTCGCGTCGCACCATGTCAGAAAACGCTCGTCCGCGCGCCTCGGCACACTATCCCCGCCGGCGACCTCGAGCACGGTCGACGCCCACGGACAGTACTGCTTCCACCAACTCGGCGGCATCGCGGCGGCGACGGGCATCGTTCCAATTTTGTGGTAGACCGAGAGCGTATCCCCCGATACGATTTTGCCACCGCTGGGGAAAGCGACGAATCTAGAGGTATTCGCGTCCTTCACAGTCCGCGGAGGCTCCCGACCACCTCCCAGGCCGGGCGACCGCCGCAGGCCATCACCGCGCACCCCGATGCCGGGAGCTCTGGGCACTACCATACGACGGCCGCGCCGAGGCCTTCGTGCGATGGAGCAGACGAAGAGTTTCTGAGCGTTCTGGGTCCCGTCGATCTTGGGCGGACCAACCCTGTTGGTCACCGACGTGCGGTTCGCGCGACGGTCGAGGGCTGGCGATCCGCCGACGACGTCGACCGCAACTCGCGCGTCCAAGCATGCACTCTCGCGCGCTCTAGGAGTTGTTGCCGCTTGCTGCTCGCGCGTCTCGCCGACGGTCGATCGCGGCGGCGTCCGACGTGCTGGGCGTCCATGTCCCCCTCCTCCTGCTGATCCGGATCAAGGAACCCGAGAGCTCCTCATACTGCGCGGAGACCACGCCGCCACGAGTGTAGTATAGTTTCCTCATCGACTGCGCTCTTGCAACCGATTCGGTAGAGGAAGGGGCGCGTGCGCTGGCTCATCGTTGTCCTTGGCGCGGGAGGCTGAGCAGACGAAGATGTATTTTGTACTACTTGTAGTGTAACTAAGATAACCGGCACGAAACGTGGCAAGGTGCACCCGCACCACGGAAAGCCCTCCGGGCCCTTGAGGGCACCTTTGTGGTGAGCCCCTTGGGGGTTGTGGCTTGGTGACTTACGAGCAAGGAGTCGCAGTTAGGCGGCCCTCGAGCCGCAACCAAAAACGACAGAAAATTTTGAAGACAGGAAAAAATACTGAATAAACGACAGGAAAACTAAGAAAACCCATGGTGTTCAGTATTTTTTCTATCTTCCGTCGCCTGAAAGTTTTCTGTCACGTGGCGCAAAACATAACACGGAGGATATCCAAGCACTCCACGCGCGCCGCGCGGGCCCTATCAGCGCGCCGCAACGCCCAAGAGCCTCCTCCCTTCAACGCCCGGCTCGTTGCTGCGAGGCTAGCGAGGTACCCGAACCTAGCGAGTCGCTGGATCTACCCTGGAATATCGAGGCAGGAGCAGGCGGTGGACACGTGGTGAATTCTTGCTCGAGGGCTGGACGAGGAAACGGGGCGACAGGCCGTGCAGATGTTGTCGAGTGCGCTGTTCGATGTGAATCACGACATCAGTCAAGGAAGAAATGGCACCCAAGTCGCGCTCGGCATTCATTGAGCCTGTATCGACGCACGCGCCGCTTCACCAACGACTCGAGCCGTAGTAAAGGGACCAAAAGAGCCCTCTCGTGCGGATGCTCAGGCGAACGCGTCCAAATGCCAAGGTCTACCCACAATTGTCAAACGAATGCCCCGCGACCATGCTGCTCGATGTGGGAACGTGGATCGTGAGATGTTCTCATGCTCAAGGTCTCGAAGCTTTGACGGGAACCCTCGTACTTGACATCAGGTGCATCCCTCATTCAGCCTCGGTGCTACCTATTCGGCTTATCGCTGGACTTGGACTTCTCCAGCGCGTGTCGCCAGTTAAGTCCCTTGAGACTTGGCTGAGTCGTGGCTCCGGAGTCACTGCGGTCGTCAAATCCTGCGGTCGTCAAATCCTGCTGCACCTTCGTCCTTGGCACGGTGAACGTCGATTGATGATACACGAACCGTCGTCGCCTTCGTCGTTGTTCCCGCAATTGATCGACGCACCATCCCATAGCCCTCTCTTCGCATGTGATACGCATACCAGGTACTGGGTAAAAAACTAAAGTCTCAACTCGTGATAGAATAAGAAGAGCCAACTTGAGCTCGCGACAAACATGTTCGGTGGGCGCGGCAGATATATACAAATGTTGTTGTGCGTTCCAGCATTATGATTAGATCCCGAGCTTGTTCGCGCCAAGAATGTTGGTCGGCGTGAGGTTGCAGAACGGCGTGGTGATCGCTCCGGTCTCGACGACTGCGTCGGTGCCGATGACGACGGGGCCGTAGGAGAGTCTGGAGCTCTCGAGGGCGTGGCAATAGGGCATGGCGCGCTCCTCGATGACGCACCCGTCTTCGAGCTTGAGGAGGTCAGCCTCGAAAAAGACGTCGGCCGTGCCGAGAATGACGTTACGTCCGACGGCGACCCCGATGCCACGCGCGAGCCATACATTGGCCGGCGAGTCGGCGAAAAAGAAGGCCGCGATACGCTGGAGTGCGGCTCGCGGCGCGTCGGCGATAGCATGGCGCGCGAGCGAGAGGCCATAGACGTGATGGCGGGAACTTTCGAGTGTTCTACGGCCGAGCACTCCCCAGAGCGGTCGACACAGACGTTTGTTTGCGACGACGATGAATGAAGCAACGACCAAGAACGTGAGATGGTATATGATCACCGCTACGCGCGGGCGTTCCCAGCGTTCAAGAAATGCGAGAGAGGCGCGGAGCGCTACGTACGCTGCAACCAGCAGCGTCGCGAGTGCCCAAACAGGCGCTGCGAAGCCCGAGAGTGGGTACACGAGCCATCGGTCTATATTTGATGCCACGGTACCCTCCGCACGTTTGGATGCGTCCTCCCAGCGCAGCGCGTAGATGCTTTCGGAATGGCGGTCGCTTTCGAACGGCGAGTGGAGCGAGTCGTCGAGAGACGAAGACGCCCTTCGCAGCTGGAATGACTGGATGTTGAGCGATCCCGATCGGAGCTGCGTGTCCTTCAGCACGGCCGTGTTGCCGGCGACGAGTGCGGTGTCGGGGACTGTGATTCTTCCAATGACGACCGAGCCAAACCCCAGGATTGCGTTGTCCTTGACGACGAGTTCTCCGCCCCGAGCGTCGAGGATGGCGTTGTCGCCGATGTGGGCGTTCTGTCCGATCGTGAGGTGCTCGGGGTGACCGAGACGCTCGAAGGTTTGGCGGATTGTCGCCCAAGCCCCGACGCGCGCGCCAAGCAGCTGGTACCACCATGACATCACCGGCCCGTGGCCAAACTGCCACCCAAACCGCCAAAACACGCAGTCGGCGAGCGCATCAGCGACCAGCCGGCATTTCTTCACTGGCCGCAGTAGTCGGGCGATCGCCGCCACACCAGCGAGAGCGACGAGCGCATATAGTAGAGTCGCACCTGCGACGGGGACGGCCGCGCCAAGCAGACGCCATTTGGAGAGCGCAGGCTTGAGGATCTCAGTCCGCGCGAATTCCGGATCGACGTCGACAACTATCGGCGCAAGGCCGAGGTAGATAGGCGAGACGTGGACGCAAAGTGCGAAGATAGCAAACGCCTCGGCACCGCCATGGTGGAGCGGGTCAATGCGCTCGTTGGGCGGGTAGAGGCCCGTCGCCACAAAGAAGCGAGAGAGACACAAGAAAGAAGGTACCGCGGCGGCCGAGAGTACGACGAGTTTCAAGTAGATCAATAAAATAGAGGCGAGCCACCAGGTCCGAGGAAGCTTCACGAGTCGTCGAAACATCGCGGCATCGTCGTCTTCTTCGTCGTCTGTGTCGTCTTGCTTTTTGGAGCCCTCCATGAAATTATGGCCAACTTCAAAATCATCGTCGCCTAAAGGTGATCGGCGCACGACATCGAGCGGCGCAAGCTGAAAGCCGCTCGGTAGCCGTACGCCAGCTTTGACGACGCAACGCGTCGCGATGTGCGCTCGGCTGCCGACGACGACACGATCGAAGGCAAGTTGGCGGTGCCCCGGTTCGAAGCGCCGCGCCTCGATGACAGCGCCCGCATCAACCTGACACCGCGCACCCAACGAAACGAGGTGCGGATCGCGCACGTGCACCGAGTCCAGAACGACGCCGCCTTCAACGCGCGCCCCGACGAGGCGCAGGTAGGCCGCCAATAACGGTGTGCGCCGCAGCTCCTCCAAAAACAGAAAGCGGTTCATCTGCAAGATTCGCTGCAGGAACCACCACGCGACGAAAGCCGGGGAGTGCGTCGCGAGAACGCAGTGGGGCATGACGCGGAGCGACGGGACGAGAATGTCGAGGACGAGGTGTGTCGCGATCGCAGCTTCGAGGGTCAGCATCGCGACGACGGCGGCCCACGCCGCCGGGACGCCTACTAAGATCATGCCAACCCAGGAATCGTGCTCGGCGTCATCTAGTGCTGTTATCGCAATCCACGCAGGCGCGATGAAAGCGGCGCCAAGGCCAATGAACGCCAAGACCCAACACAAGGCCAATACCACGAAAGGGCTCTTGGCATGCTCTGCGGTGATGTTCGTTCTAACCTTCGATGCGTGCATGTCGGCCAACGTCTCGACGTCTCGTTTGCTTTTTGCGACTAGGGAGGCCTCGACGTCGTCCTCGTCCACTTGCGTCTTGCTTGCGATGGTCTTTGCGAGGTCTCCAACCGTCACTTCCTGGTGATACAAGTGCGTCAGATCTACGCAATCCTCGCCGAACTCTTCCACGAGAAGGCCTTGCAGTTGGGCTGCCTGTGCCGAGGTCAAGCCGCCGACTTCTGCGAGCTTGAAGGACGCATCCGGCGATGTCTCCAATTGCAGCAAGTCGCGGATGATGGCCGCCACCTTCGCGTGCACGTGGTCGCTTCGTGCTGACTGCTCAGGTTGCGTGACCGACGACAATGCCGTTGTGGAAGCACCGAGCTCGACGCCTCCTTGAAATGGATCACTGTTTTCTTCGCTGCTCCTCGAAAAAAACGGTCGCCACTCGCTAACGTCTGGCGTGGTGTCGCGCGGACGTGAGAGCCACCAGAGGTCTCGAGCCACGAGGAGACTGGACGAGGCGCCGTCGTGGCGGCTCCACGCCACGAACGCTTCGTTCACCGCGACCAGCGCGTGCTGTGTCGCCGAAGAGGAGCCCTTGAATCGCAATCCGGCGATGAGGAGTGCGCATGTCGCCAGTGACGCGACTGACTCTGGCGGTGCTTCGCGGACCGTCGTAGCTAACGCGCTCGCCTTGAGTTCTGTGGCGATGAAATCGTGCAACGCTGAGCAATTACGACCAAGGGCATCTGCGATTGCGAGCCTCGTCCCACCCAGGAATCGAAAGGCATAGCTATCTCGAAGCATCGCGGGGATGCCGGTATCCTCGTCGTAGCCTCGAGACCCGAGAATCTGCGTGAGAGCATCCGCCGCATCACACGCGAGCTTGGGAGCGACAAGATGACAAGCAAGAAAGGCCGCGCACGGCACAGCGGCGCCAGCGTCGCACTTGGATGCAAGAAGTGTTGTTAGTGCATTCACAGCAACGATACCGTCCGCAAGACGTGCGAGCTTGAGCTTCGTTTCGATTTTGCTGGAGAGAAGTCCGCCTTCTACCCAGCGTCGCTGCGCAAAATCCTGCGCCATCGCACAACACCGTTTCGCGAAACCGACCTGGGAAGAGGCAAATGCCAATCTCAACAGGCTCATGGCCTCCCAAACGCTTTCTTCAGACAGGACGATTGACTCGTTGACCTGGAGGTTTGAAACACGGATGCGTGCAAAAGATGCCGCGCGACAGCCCCAAGCCTCGGTGTGCTCCATTGTGATAAGCGAGCTGCTAACCACGACGCCAACGACCGTTCTTTCTTCTTGTTCGACGCTGGCGAGGAGAAGGATTGCAGACGCATCGCGCGCACCACACACCCACGCCGCCTCGCCGTCGAGCACAAAGCCACCCGCTTCGCCCGTGGAACAAGAAAATGCTGCAAAAGTAGAATCGCGTCGCGCAGTGAGTGTTGTTTCGCCACACGCCACGGCGAGGTCCCCCTTGGCGACAAGCTCGTGAACGCGGGACTCGTCGCAGCCTATGAGGTGGCGCACGATGAGTTGCGGTGCCAACAAGCGCACTGCAAGGCCAAGGTCTTGGCCGCCAAGGCTTTCACAAACAGCGCATGTCTGTGTCCATGAAAGCACTCCGAGCCCGCCCAGTCCTTCGGGGAGATGCATGCTGCACAAGGGTCGAAGGGCTTGCTTGGTCCGCGAGTCGAAGATCTCGCTCGATGACGAAAAAGATGAGAGCGATGGAAGCAGCTTTCTTTCGACCGTGTCTAGCAGTTTGTCTTCGTCCTTTGGAAGAGGAGAAGAAGAAGCGGTAAGAACGACGACGCCGCCCGCCTCTAAAACCGGAGAATCGCCGCTTAGCACCGATGCTCTTGGTTGGATAGGCACTACGTCTTGAGGCCAGAGTTCTTGCAACTTGGCTCGAAGGTCCAGAATCGTGAGTGGCACTGGCGTTGACGTGACGACAGCAGCGGTGTCGTCTTGGAGGCTCGCGAGCTCCCGCAAGAGGAGGTCGCTGGCGTCCTTAGCATCCGGTCTTCGCTTTTTGAGCGCGGCTAGTACAAGCACAACCGAGGCGAAAGCACCGCAGGACACCTCGGCACTTTCGAGTGCGGAGATTGGGGAGTTCGCAACGGCTCGCATGTGCGCCGCGAGGTCACGCGCCTCGAGCTCGTAGGCGACAAAATCGTACAGCGGGCCTTCGCACTTCAGCATGGCACGACCGAGTGCGCTCGTGAGCGCCTCGTTGCTTGACCCCTCTAAAATTCGAAACGCCCGTACATCCGAGAGCAACTGGCATACCCCAAGCTTCTCGTCGTAACCGTTGCTGATTACGAGACTGAGGGTCTCGGCGGCGTCACAACACCACTCGATGCCCAGCACCTTGGCCGGATAGGAGGCCTCGAATGGGAGCGGGAGGCCATCATCGAGCATGGTTGCCATGAGTTTATGGTAGTTGTCGGCAGCTTCGATGCGGTACAAGAGGGTCGTCAAGGCGCTCCTTGCCGCGAGCGAGTCTCCACCTGCCTCGAGGATGAAGGCGAAACAGCGCTTGGCGACACCACAGAGCATGGGCATGAAGGCAAAGCGAGCGAGACACATCGCATCTGTGGCTACGCAGGAGGCGGGACGGCCGTCCGGGCATGAAAGGACGTTCTCAGGCGGCACCACGGCATCGAAGACTAAGGTCCCGAACGCGATCGCGCGATGGCCATGCGTGTGCTTTCCACCAGCGAGCGAAACTTGCGACGCGTCGAGCACAAAACCGGTCATGCCACCATCAGCTCGAGCGAAGACGACAAATGCGGCGGCATGGGGCGCGTTGAATATCCAGGTCTTAGTGCCCCTGACGCGGTATGCACCATCTGGAAGCTTCTCGGCAAGGCTCTCGATGTTCTCAAAGTCAGACCCGGCCGCTGCCTCAGTCATCGCGAAGCTGACAAGGTTCCCGCGGGCAATCATCGCGCCATACTTGCGCTTTGCCTGCTTGGAACCGTACAACTCGATTGGCACGAAACCCAAAACTGACGAATAGGTCCAGTAGGCGGTGAACGGCAGATCGTGTATCGCAGAGAACTCGGTTACCTCGGCCATGCCTTGCCAGGACAAGCCGTGGCCGCCACATCGTGGCGAGAGCCGCAACCCAAAGAACCTCGAGTCAGCGAGAGATCGGACAGAGGGCGCCCATGGAACGAGAGCTACGTCGATGCTCTCGATGGCAACCAGGAGTTGCCGTTTAAAGGTCGAGACAACCTCGGGAGATGCCAACACCTCAGACGGCATTGGATGCAGGTGCGTAGGTGCCACTGAGTCCCACAAGTCATCGACATTTTGACCATCGTCACCGATGTCGAGCGCCGCGTCAGAGGAGAGCATGGAGATCGCAGCACTTGAGGATTGAAATGTTTGTGGCTTCTCGAGGAGCGTGTCCTTGACGACGTTGAGGCTCCCCGCAAGCAAAGCGTCGCGTGTCGCCCGCCGCCGGACTTTGCCGCTCGTTGTTTTGAGAATGCTTCGCTCTTCAATAGCCACCAGCCGCTTGGGCGCGAGGCCAACATCGTGCGTGACCGCCGCAGAGACACGTTTAGCAACCGCACTCGTGTCTTTGCCTTTGCGGATCTCGTAGACGATGACAAGATCTTCCTCGTCGCCGTTGTCGACAGCAAACGCCGCAATACAGCCCGGGCGCACCTCGTCTTGTGCGGCGTCTTGCGCCGCGATCTCGACATCGTCGGCGTAGTAGTTCTCTCCCTGGACAATTATCATATCCTTTCTGCGGCCGCAAATATAGAGCCCCCCGTCCTCAATAAAACCTTCGTCTCCGGTTCGAAGATACTTACGGCTGCCGAGGTCGGCGCGGAAGATATCGTCCGAGTCTTTACCCCAGTACCCGCCGGCGACAGATCCTGAGCTGACCCAAATCTCTCCGGGCGTTGCATCAGGCAGCTCGGTTTTCGTCTCTGGGTCGACGATCCTGATATCGACGAGGAATTCGGTTCCGCAACACACGAGGTCGGGTCTCAGCTTCGAGGTGCGTATGTCCTTGGCTCCGCAGACGGCGACCACTGACTCCGCGAGGCCGTAGGATGGGAGAATTCGCGCCCTGAACCCAAATGGCTCGAGGACCCTTGCGAGTTCCTTGTACGTGCCTTCGCGCACTCTCTCGGCGGCAGTCATGCAACAGCGCAAGCTCGAGAGGTCCCCAACTATCTTCAACCTTTTGACGACCAAGCGATAACCAAAATCTGGTGACGTGGTAAACTCAACTCTGTATCTCGACGCGAGCGTCATCCACAGTTCTGGGCGCGAGAGAAACGTCAAAGGACTCATGTAGACCATCTCACACCCCCAACAAAACGGCGATATATGAGCGAGAATCAATCCCATGTCGTGGTAGCCCGGAAGCCACGAGATCGCGCTCGATCGGCTGCGAGGCAGGTCCAGCCTGCAGCCTTGTTGGAAAGGGATGCAAATGTGGCAGACGTTGTGATTGAGGTTCGCGTGCGAGATCATGACACCTTTAGGATCGCCGGTAGTCCCCGACGTAAACTGCAAAAAGGCCAGGAACGACGAGGCCACCGGATCGTCTGGAAGCGACCCTCGAGCGGACAAGCTGCTCGCGGTTCGCCACTCGAGGTGTTGTGGCCACGTATAGAAAAGACCCTTGGTGAGGCGCAGCAAATTTACGGTGTCGTCGGTCAAGCAGAGCCTCGCGCCACACGCGTCTCTTATGAGGCCCAGCTTGGCGATAGCCTTCTCTAGCTTGGTCGGGTCCGGCGGATAGACGGGCACGGCTGTCACCTCGGCGCGAAGGCAGCCCCAGAACACCCCGAAAAATTCCGCCCCCGGCACGAAGCAACACAGAACCCGCTCCCCACGGTAGTCCGCGATCGACACGGCGATCGCCTCGGCGCGGTCCCAGAGCTCCTTGAAGGTCATCGTAGTCTCCTCGTTGCCCTTGGCGTCGCACCACGTCAAAAACCGCTCATCTGCGAGCCTCGGGACACTATCCTCGCCAGCGACCTCGAGCACGGTCGACGCCCATGGACAGTATTGTTTCCACCATTTCGGCATAATTGATGAGATCGGCGATGAGGGCGTGGCTTGCATAGCCGTGGCGGATTCAGTGACCTCGTCACACGCTCGACTTTTCTTGGCAAGCTTGGATTTTCGCTTCTCGAGAAGCGTATCGTCAACGACCTTGAGGCTCCCCGCAAGCAAAGCGTCGCGTGTCGCCCGCCGCCGGATTTTGCCGCTCGTAGTTTTGAGAATGCTTCGCTCTTCAATGGCCACCAGCCGCTTGGGCGCGAGGCCAACACCGTGCGTGACCGCCGCAGAGACGCGTCGAGCAACTGCGGCCGCGTCTTTGCCTTTGCGGATCTCGTACACGATGACGAGATCTTCCTCGTCGCCGTCGTCGACCGCAAACGCCGCGATACAGCCCGGGCGCACCTCGTCTTGTGCGGCGTCTTGCGCCGCGATCTCGACATCGTCGGCATAGTAGTTCTCCCCCTGGACAATAATCATATCTTTCCTGCGGCCGCAAATATAGAGCCCGCCGTCCTCGATAAAGCCCTCGTCTCCGGTTCGAAGATACTTGCGGCCACCGCCGAGGTCGGCGCGGAAGATGTCGTCCGAGTCTTTACCCCAGTACCCGCCGGCAACAGAGTCGGAGCTAACCCAAATCTCACCAGGCGTTGCATGAGGCTGCTCGGTTCTCGTCTCAGGGTCGACGATCCTGATGTCCACGAGGAACTCGGTACCGCAACACACGAGGTCGGGCCTAAGTTTAGATGTGCGAACACCCCAGGTGACGCAAACCCCGACAACAGACTCCGCGAGGCCATAAGCTGGAACAATCGTCGCGTTGAACCCGAATGGTTCCAGGACTTTCCTGAGTTCCTCGTAAGTGCTTTCGCGCACTCGTTCAGCAGCAGTCATCATATAGCACAAGCTCGAGAGGTCTCCCACTTTTTTCAACCGCCGGGCAACCAAGCGATAACCAAAATCTGGTGATGTAGTAAACTCGACCCTGTATCGCGACGCGAGCGTCATCCACAATTCTGGGTGGGCGAGAAACGTCAAAGGGCTCATGTAGACCATTTCAGCCCCCCAGCAAAAGGGCACGATATGAGCGTAAATCAATCCCATGTCGTGGTAGCCCGGAAGCCACGAGATCCCGCTCGAACGCTCGCGTGGCGAGTCTTCCACGCTGTGCTGATTGAGAGGAATGCACACGGAACAGACGTTATGATTGAGATTCGCGTGCGAGATCATCACCCCTTTAGGGTCGCCGGTCGTACCCGACGTAAACTGCAGAAAGGCGAGAAAAGACGGAGACTCGAAAGCATTCTGGATCGATCCTCGAGAAGAAGAAGAAGAAGAAGAAGAAAAGCTTCTCGTAGTACGCCACTCAAGATTTTGTGGCCATGAGTAAAACAGACCCTTGGTAAGGCGCAATAAATTGACGGTATCGTCGGACAAACAGAGCCTCGCGCCGCACGCGTCTCTTATAAGACCCAGCTTGGCGATAGCCTTTTCTAATTTCGAGGGATCTGGAGGGTACACGGGCACAGCGGTCACAAAAGCTCGAAGGCAACCCCAAAACACCCCGAAAAACTCCGCCCCAGGCGCGAAGCAACACAGGACTTTTTCGCCGCGATAGTCTTCTAGCGACATCCCGATAGTCTCGGCACGGTCCCATAGCTCTTTGAAAGTCATCGTCGTCTCCTCGTTTCCCTTGGCATCGCACCAAGTCAAAAATCGCTTGTCTGCAAGCCTCGGAACAGTGTCGCCAGCGACCTCGATCACGGTCGACGCCCAAGGACAATACTTCTCCCACCATTTCGGTTTATTCGACGATGAGATCGACGACGAGGATCTGACCTTCATCATCGCCGTGCTGGATTCTGTGACCTCATCACGCACTGCTCGAGTAGTTTTCTTTTTTGCGAGTTTGGATTGTTGCTCCTCCAGGAGCGCGTCGTCGACGACATTGAGATTTCCGGCGAGCAAAGCATCGCGCGTCGCCCGTCGCCGGACTTTGCCGCTCGTAGTTTTGAGAATACTTCGCTCTTCAATAGCCACCAGCCGCTTTGGTCTGAGACCGACACCACGATGGACCGCCGCAGAGACGCGTCGAGCAACCGCAGCGGCGTCTTTGCCTTTGCGGATCTCGTACACGATGACGAGATCTTCCTCGTCGCCGTCGTCGACAGCAAACGCCGCGATACAGCCCGGGCGCACCTCGTCTTGTGCGGCGTCTTGCGCCGCGATCTCGACATCGTCGGCATAGTAGTTCTCCCCCTGGACAATAATCATATCTTTCCTGCGGCCGCAAATATAGAGCCCGCCGTCCTCGATAAAGCCCTCGTCTCCTGTCCGGAGGTACTTGCGGCCACCTCCGAGGTCGGCGCGGAAGATGTCGTCCGAGTCTTTGCCCCAGTACCCGCCAGCGACAGAGTCGGAGCTAACCCAAATCTCACCAGGCGTTGCATGAGGCTGCTCGGTTCTCGTCTCAGGGTCGACGATCCTGATGTCCACGAGGAACTCGGTACCGCAACACACGAGGTCGGGCCTAAGTTTAGATGTGCGAACACCCCAGGTGACGCAAACCCCGACAACAGACTCCGCGAGGCCATACGCTGGAACGATTATCGCGTTGAACCCGAATGGCTCCAGGACCTTCCTGAGTTCCTTGTAAGTGCTTTCGCGCACTCGTTCAGCAGCAGTCATACAGCCAATCAAGCTCGAGAGGTCTCCCACGTTTTTCAACCGCCGGGCAACCAAGCGATAACCAAAATCTGGTGACGTGGTAAACTCGACCCCGTATCGCGACGCGAGCCTCATCCACAGTTCTGGGTCTGAGAGAAATGTCAAAGGACTCATGTAGACCATCTCAGCTCCCCAGCAATATGGCATAATATGAGCGTAAATCAATCCCATGTCGTGGTAGCCCGGAAGCCACGAGATCCCGCTCGAACGCTCGCGTGGCGAATCTTTCGCGCCGTGCTGATTAAATGGAATGCACAAGGAACAAACGTTATGTTTGAGATTCGCGTGCGAAATCATCACTCCTTTCGGGTCGCCGGTCGTCCCCGACGTAAACTGCAGAAATGCGAGAAAAGACGAAGATGGTAGTGCGTTTTGGACCGATCCTCGAGCGGACAGGCTCCTCGTAGTCCGCCACTCGAGGTTTTTCGGCCACGAGTAAAAGACACCTTTCGTGAGACGCAACAAGTTGACGGTGTTGTCGGTCAAACAGAGCCTCGCACCACAAGCGTCTCTTACTAGAGTCAGTTTGGCGATTGCTTTTTCTAATTTCGAGGGATCTGGAGGATACACGGGTACGGCCGTCACCACCGCGCGAAGGCAGCCCCAGAACACCGAAAAAAACTCCGCCCCCGGCACGAAGCAGCACATGACCCGCTCCCCGCGGTAGTCTGCGAGCGACGTGGCGACCGCCTCGGTACGGTCCCAGAACTCCTTAAACGTCAACGTCGTCTCCTCGTTGCCCTTAGCGTCACACCACGTCAGAAAACGCTCGTCCTCGAGTCTTGGGACAATGTCGCGAGCGACCTCGACCACGGTTGACGCCCCAGGACAATACGGCTTCCACCAAGTCGGCATATTCAGCTCCGTAGACGACGAAGAGTTGTCCTCCGTGGCAGATTCTATGACCTCGTCGGGTCCGCGACTTTTCTTTGAAAGTTTGGATTTTGGCTTGTCGAGGAATGTGTCGTCGACGACCTTGAGATTTCCCGCGAGCAAAGCGTCGCGCGTTGCCCGTCGCTGGATTTTGCCGCTCGTGGTTTTGAGAATACTTCGCTCTTCAATGGCCACCAGCCGCGCGGGCGCGAGGCCAACGTCGCGCGTGACCGCCGCAGAGACACGTTTACCAACCGCAGTCGCGTCTTTGCCTTTGCGGATCTCGTAGACGATGACAAGATCTTCCTCGTCGCCGTTGTCGACAGCAAACGCCGCGATACATCCCGGGCGCACCTCGTCTTGTGCGGCATCTTGCGCGGCTATCTCGACGTCGTCGGCGTAGTAGTTTTCTCCCTGGACAATTATCATATCCTTTCTGCGGCCGCAAATATAGAGCCCGCCGTCCTCAATAAAACCTTCGTCTCCTGTCCGGAGGTACTTGCGGCCACCTCCGAGGTCGGCGCGGAAGATGTCGTCCGAGTCTTTTCCCCAGTACCCGCCGGCGACAGATCCCGAGCTGACCCAAATCTCACCAGGCGTTGCATCAGGCAGCTCGGTTTTCGTCTCGGGGTCGACGATCCTGATGTCGACGAGAAATTCGGTTCCGCAACACACGAGGTCGGGTCTCACTTTCGAGGTTCGAATCCCTAAGGTGTTGCAGACGCAAACCACAGACTCGGCAAGACCGTAAGCTGCGATGATCGTCGCCCGGAAGCCAAACGGCTCCAGGACTCTCTTAAGCTCCTTGTACGTGCCTTCGCGCACTCTCTCAGCTGCCGTCACGCAACAGCGCAAACACGAGAGGTCCCCAACGTTCTTTAACCGCCGGGCAACAAGGCGGTATGCGAAATCTGGCGCCACCGCGCACTCGACGACGTATCTCGACGCGAGCATCATCCATAGTTCTGGGCGTGCGAGAAACGTCAAAGGACTCATGTAGACCGTCCGACTCCCCAAACAAAAGGGCATTATATGAGCGGAAATAAGACCCATGTCGTGGTAGCCCGGAAGCCACGAGATAGCGCTCGGGCGCTCGCGGCGAGCCTTGAACAGATTGAACACCGCGCTGGGTGAAAGGAATATTTATGTGGCACACGTTGTGATTGAGATTTGCGTGCGAGATCATGACGCCCTTCGGATCGCCGGTAGTCCCCGACGTAAACTGCAAAAAGGCAAGGAATGACGGGGCCACCGGATCGTCCGGAAGCGACCCTCGAGCGACAAGCTGCTCGCGGTTCGCCACTCGAGCTGTTGCGGCCACGAATAGAAGAGACCCTTCGTGAGGCGCAGCAAATTTACGGTGTCGTCGGTCAAGCAGAGCCTCGCGCCACACGCGTCTCTTATGAGGCCCAGCTTGACGATAGCCTTTTCTAGCTTGGTCGGGTCCGGCGGATAGACGGGCACGGCCGTCACCTCGGCGCGAAGGCAGCCCCAGAACACCCAAAAAAACTCCGCCCCCGGCGCGAAGCAACACAGGACCCGCTCCCCACGGTAGTCCGCGATCGATACGGCGATCGCCTCGGCGCGGTCCCAGAACTCCTTAAAGGTCAACGTCGTCTCCTCGTTACCCTTCGCGTCGCACCACGTCAGGAACCGCTCGTGCCCGAGCTTTGGGACAATGTCGCTGGCGACCTCGATCACCGTCGACGCCCACGGACAATACGGCTTCCACCAACTCGGCGGCGTCGCGACGCCGGCGGCGGCCATCGTTCCAAATTTTGTGGTCGAGACCCGAAGAATGGCCCACCCAATGTAAGTGATGTCACTCCCCTTATTTGCAGTTTGTAAAACTCGAACCGTCATCGGGCACCTCGTCGCTGTGGAATTAGCCGTTTGCCGCACCAATTCTTCCGATGTAAAAAGACTCATAATCTTCGGCCTTCGGCCAACCATAGAAGCGATGAGCATCCCTCACAGGTCCCGTCGGTCCCATCGTACCAGCACCTTGGTCGTACTCGCCCTGGGTGTCTGTCCCCGAGCAAGAAACGCGACGCGGTGGAAATCGGTTGACACGGCTGTTTATTTATTGTGAGCGAACGACGAAACCCTCATTCGGCTCGTTTTGGCGCGCAGCGTCGCCCCCAAAGTCCAGTATAGAGCTTCACGCACATTAAGTCCTCGGCACATACCACCGAGGGCCCGAACAGCGGCGCGCTCTATAGAGACTTGTACTTTGGGTGCTGTTCGTGCATTCAGTTCCGACGATGCCGAGGAAGTTTCGTCTTCGGGTCGACGACCTAGTTGTTGCTGCAGTCCTTCAAACGCCGACCGGCCGACGCGCCTGGTCCGATAGCCTTTTGAAAGAGACTCTCGAGCAACGCGAGGGTGCTGGCGTCACCGAACTCTCGTACAATCGATCCCCGGCATCAACCGCAAACGCGGCAAGCCTGAGACCATCCAACATCAGGAACGCGCTCGCATGCCGAGCTTCCGGCTGACGCTCGACGCCTTTAAAGCCTTCATCGTCAAAAAAGTCACCGACGTCATCGCCGCCTTTGAGAGAGGCGAGGTCGACGATCACCTGAACATCGACAAGGTTGTTGTTGGACTCGTGCGCGTCCCGGGCTTCATCAAGAATTTCGAGCGGCGCCTCGCCAGTGCAGAGTGGCCCAAGGATGACGCCACCAAGGTACGCGAGGCGCGGTAGAAGAAGGACGAGATCGCGCGCGCGCTGGAAGAGCTGAAGCAACACACCTACGACTCGCTTCGCAAGCTCACCACCGTAGAGCCGTACCTCTCCCGGATCTACTTCAAAGGCCGCAGCAAGCTCACGTTGAAGGCCCAGCGTTTTGACGCGCTGTGCGACTGCCTCCTGATCGGCCTGCCACCGGCCGAGGAGTCCAAGGCACTGACCGCCGCGTCCGAAAAAATCTTCCACCGACGCATCACCTTACAGGCGGGTCGACACCAAAAATTACAGTTTTGTTACCAGGGCCGTCCCATTTTTGTTACCAGGGCCGGCCCATGGACCGAACTCGACCAACGAGCGATGTGAGACGCTCAGGCGTACTCCCGACCACTCTCCTTTCGAACCTGAGGCACGCCATACCCCAGTTTAACAAGATCGTGATATGGTGTGGGGAAATGTCTAGCAGAACCCGACACAAAAAAATTACTAGGCATGAGGAAGGAGAGGATGGCGAGCCACACTAGGTGTCGAAATAAGCATGTGACCGTAGCTCCCGGAGTGTCGGCGGGGTCCCTGGGAGCTGCTTTGGGGCGAGCTGGTTGGTTCGTGGCTGGGGTCGCCGATGGCGGCGACGATAGTGACCGATCTCGCGCTCGAATTCGGCGTCGCTGTCCTCCTCCTCATCTTCAGCATCAGCATCATCCGGCAGGGCAAATGCAAGATCCTTTTTGCACGCCTTCTTACTGCACCGCTTCCGTTTCGAGGTCCCCCCAGATCTCGCAGTACGCGAGTTTGCTGGCGTCGCACGCGGCGCCGTTGTCAAGGCCGCAGACGCAGCCGTCCTTGCAGCGCTGCCACGCCTCGAAGCATGCCGAGAAAAAAAGCCGCGTCCATAGCAGCCCGCACGGGCCCCAGCACGTTATGACAGTGTTACACTCGCGGATTTCGTAGGCCTCGGCCCAGCAGACGTCACTCTGGCCGGCCCCAAACATGGTCTCGGCGTTCTCTTTGTTGTCGGCGTAGTCCACGAAAAAACTGGAGCGTCTCGTCGAGGTTCAGGACAAGGCGCGGGTCCGATATGGCGCCGTGCTCGTCCATAATCCCCGCGGCCTTGAGCTCGGCGCGAAGTCCGTGGATTCCTACGAAGTACTCCTCGACCATGTCGTCGCAGTTGTTCACGGCGACACGCTTCGCCTCGATTATTTTGCTTGATCTTCGTGCTGATCCGGTGCGAGTTGCGGGCGAAGAAACCTATGAAGAATTATTCCGAGGGCGAATGGCCGGACACAAGTTTGTAGTTGGTGTTGTCGAACGGGATTTTCTTGCGGCCGCCGCGCCGGTTATGAAGTCGACGATTGAGTAAGTCATGGCGCACTTTTACTCCAATCTCTTCGTAGCTTGGCGCGGCGCGGACCATGTTGCTCTCAACGATACGTTTCACAAGCGCCTGCTCCTCCTTCGGCGTGAGCAACGTCCGGTCCAAGCGAGTGTGCGTCACGGTAGTTCATCAAACGAAACATGCCCCTTCAGTCGATCGTCGAGCTGATGAGCTCAACCAACTGTGGGGTCCGAGGATGGATGACGTCATTCACAGTATCCCCTAACACACCCCCCAAACCTCCGCCTAAATCTAACAATATACGCTAGAGTCCTACAGTCATTGGCCGACGGACATTAAGAGGGGGTATACATATTTGTAGTAAAGTTCTTCTTACAATGTAGACAAGTGCAGGCCAGTAAGTTCGCCAGTAAGTTCACCTAGTCCCAATCTCTAACCTCAGTAAGTTCACCTGGTCCCAGTAAGTTCACCTAGTCCCAATCTCTAACCCCAGTAAGTTCGGCGTAAGCCCAGTCGTGCTTACATCCACTCACCCCTCTCCTTTGAACTCGTCCCTCTCACCCTCGCCAATCTAAGCTGCTTTGATCCGCACACGCCGCTAACCTTTGAGTTTACTCTAAAACCCCAGTAAGTTCACTTGGTCCCAGTAAGTTCGCCTGGTCACTAATT
>JAQMWT010000488.1:0-5000 GCA_029834535.1 Chrysophaeum taylorii | reverse complement strand
AAGATGTTGTACACGCGATCGGATAACAGTATGAATCACATGGTGGTATTTGGTGGGCTTGAACATAGCCTGAGTTTTACGAGCTTGTGTTTGCTCGAGCGTTACAAGAAAGTTAAGATGCCCCAGGTGCATCTGAGTAATAAGCCGAAGATCCAGTGCCAATGGTAATTGAGTAGTGGAGTCTGTGGCTGCATCGGTTACTGATAAGACTAAATGAGCAAGTGACGAGTGCTGCGTTAGATTTCTGTTCAAGAGAAGATGTAGCTCCTTTGGCAAATGATACGTGCGTATGATGGTTGCGCGTATATGACCAGCTGAGCACCCATTACAGGAGGGTTGGAAGGAAGTAGCATTACGTGCACATACGTTAGGTTGTATGGGCGCCTGATCGGTGTTGTGACAAGCACAACAACATGTTAGTGGTGATAGTTGAGATGGGGATATGACCATTCTTCTTGTGGTCATCTGTGTTGAGGTGACTCAGCACTTCAGTGGGGAGTTCACTAGGTGCTTGTGACTTCGAATTATATGTGGTAGAAGCAAGAAATGTAGGCTGCCCCAAATCGTTGAGGCTTGCGTACAGTAGGATGACAGGATGAAACGTTCACGTTTGGGGCCTCTGTAGCAGCCAATAGAAGTAATAGCAGGAGCAGCTTCCCAAAATGTAGTAATGGGTAGGCGCATGGATATGACTGTCGTTAGTTCCACAAACAGTAAAGAGTCAGCAGATTCACATATCGAGTTGAGTGCCGTAGAGATTTCCGCTCGCATAACAGAAGAGAGAAAGAGCGTAGCAGGAGTACGGAAGCTCTCAAAAAGAGAGAATCCTCGTTCAATCAGGGTAAAATCCATGTTGAGGCCATCCTGGAGTGTTAGGGATTGTAGTAAAAACAGGTTCAGCTGGTGTCGGTGAGACAGTAGCAGCCTGGGAGGTAGTAGGAGTGACAGTGGTTATGGGTTGTCGCTTTTGAACCAACTTGGGAGAAGGCTCGGTCGTGGAGAGCGAGCGTGGAATTGTCCTTCGAACGACTGGACAGATGCCACGGCCACGGGAGTGTCAAGAAGACATGAACACGGCCACGGGAGTGTCAAGAAGACATGAACAACACTCACTTGTGTACAAAAAAAAATGTGGCAAGAGAAGGTAAGGCCAGGGATAGTTTAACGACGTTGCGGTCACTAGAGTTAGGTATCTTCAATCCTGTAAACGTTAACCTTATGGTTGCGATGGAGGACGGCGCCTAATACGCTTGCTCCCTGCGGCGGCCCCGGCCGTCCCGGAGTGAGACGGTGCCTGCCCGCCTCCCGGGCTGGCCGGTTAGCACCCGGAAAGTCTGCGCTGGGATGGGGTTCGCTCGGTTGGGTAGAACGCGACGGACGGGTCGATTATTCGTGGACCAAAACGTTCGCGGTCTGCGACGCGACGAGAAGAAGGAAGAGTTGTTCGCATCTTTACGGCGGCGGGACATCTTCGCGGCCACGTTGCAGGAGACGTGGCTCACCGGCAACGAGTCGCTCGAGCGACACGGATACGTCGCTGTTTGTTCCGGTTTGGCAGCCTCCGAGCAGTCTTCCCGCGGCAGCCAGGGTGTGGCCGTGGTGCTGTCCCCTGCGGCGCAACAGGCATGGCACGCGAGCGGCAGCACCGTTATCCGCGCATCTGCGCGAGTTATTGCGCTGCGACTCGATGTCCAGGACGATGACGATCGAGACCTCGGCCTCTTTGTCATGAGCGCTTACGCTCCAGTCGGAACCGCGCCTGACGAGAAGTGGGACGCGTTCTTCGACGACATTGACCTTGCGTTTCAAGCGCGACGGCCGGACGACATCCTCGTCCTGGGGATGGACGGGAACGCGGCTCTCGGCGTGCGCTCCAAGTACGTCGTCGACGGCCCCTGTGGGCCCTACGGGGCGCCTTACGTCAACAACGCTGGCCGCCGTCTCCACACGTTCCTCGCAACACGGCGTCTGGCGTCGGTCGGCACGTTCTTCCGCAAGCGCGCCTACGCGTCGTGGCTGCACCCGCGCTCCTGGAAAACGTACCAGCTCGATCACATGATCTCACGGCGGCGCGACGTGCACCGGTTCGCTGATGTGGGTTTGACCAGCAGCCTCGTGGACTCGGACCACCGCGCTCTCAAGTGCATCCTGCGCGTCAAAGTCCGCCTCGCACGGCCTCCTGGCACACGGCCCTCTCTGGCGCGCCTCGACTACGCTCCCCTGCGCTCAGAAAGCACGCGCTTCGGATTCCGGCGCCGGTGGTGCTCGAAAGTGCTCGACATCTTCGGCTTGGGCCGTGGGTCACATGACAACGCGACCGACGACGCACCGACCGACGCCACGGACGAGATACCCGACGCCGACCAGGCCGACGCCGACCAGGGCTCGCCGTCCTCGCCGTACTCCCGCCTTGCGCGGGCGGCGGCCTCGGCCTCTGACGCCTTACTGCCGAAGACCCGACGCCTCCGACCCGGATGGTTTGAGGACGCGGCGGAAGAGCTCCAGCCTCTGATCGAGCGACGCAACTCCCTCCACGCGTTTGTGCTCTCGCTCGGTGCCCGGCGCCGTCTTCGCTCGGCGTCCACGATCCTCGACGACCTTCGGGCGATCAAGTCGCGGCTCGCGAAGGCCGTAGCACGGGCGAAAGAGCGATGGATTACTCGTCTGTGTGCCGGACTCAACGCGGGAAGCGAGTCGCTCGGCGGCACCTCGAAATACTGGAATACGGTCGGACGGCTCCGACGCGGTCTCACGAAGACCACATTGGCTAGGCAGGTGCAGATGACGAAGGCCGACGGTAGCAGGTGCTCGTCGCCACAGGAGAACGCCGACGTGTTCAAGGCGCACTTCAAGCAGCTCTACAGTCGACAAGCTCGCTACGACCCCACCGTGATCAACGACGTTGACCAGTTGCCGATCCGTCCGGAACTCGGGGAACCACCGACGCAGGAGGAGATAAAACGGGCCGTTGGTCAGCTGAACTGCACCGCGCCCGGCGAATCGGGCCTGCGCGCGGAGGTCTGGAAGGCGCTCGCCACCGACGCTCGCACGCTCCCGCTGTTGGAGCGTGTAGTCCTCGAGTTCTGGGAGTCCGAAGTCCAGCCGGCCGAGTGGGACGTTGGCCTCCTCGGGATTCTCCCCAAGAAGGGGGACCTCTCCCTGCCGGGCAACTACCGCGGGATCATGATGCTCGAGGTCGCGCAGAAGATCGTTTCGAACATCGTCCGTGCGCGACTCAACGTCATCTGCGAGGCCCTCGATCACGAGTCCCAATGTGGTTTCCGACCCGAGCGCGGTACGTCCGACGCCACCTTCTCGCTCAAGCTAGCGCTGAAGAAGCGGCGTGAGCACGGTCAGGACTCGTGGGTACTGTTCATCGATTTCGTTAAGGCGTTCGACCGCGTCCCGCGAGAGCTTCTCTGGGAGGTGCTCCTGAAGTTCGGCGTCCCGCCGAAGCTCGTCGCAGTCATCAAGGGCCTCCACCGAATCCAGGTCCACTTCTCGGTCAGCGGTGTCGTCGCCTCGGTTGACTCGATCATCGGCGTCAAGCAGGGCGACGTCCTGGGCCCCGTCCTGTTCGTGCTGTTCATGGCGGCACTGACGACGTCGTTTCGACGACGCCATGGCCGCGCCCCGTGTGTCTACCGTACGCGGAAAGACTTTCAGATGACGAACCGGGGTTGGTCCGCTCGCGGCGACGAGTTTCCCTTCGATGAATCGGCGTACGCCGACGACGTTGCCTTTCTCTTCTGGGACCGCCACATCGCCGCCAGCGAGACACCGCGCCTCATCGAACACTGCGACGCCTGGGGCATGGAGGTGCATTGCGGCAACCGACACACGAAAGCGGCGTCCAAAACGGAGATGCTGTTCGTCGCTCGCCCGGCACACCTGTACGGCGACCCAAAGTCGTTCGATGACACGAACCTCTCGGACATCGAGCTCGGGCGCGGCCGCTTCATACCGGTCGTCGACCAGTTTAAGTACCTCGGCTCGGTCCTCTCGCGCGACTGCCGCGACGACTCAGACGTCGACGCGCGGATCAAGAAGGCGTCTCCGGCCTTCGGTGCCTTGCGCCTCACCGAGGTCCTGTTCCGCCGGCTGCGGTGTTTCCACGCGCAGTGCGCCCGCGTCATGTGTCGTGTGACCCGGAAACACACCTGGTCCCACCACATCTCAACGGAGATCCTGCTGCGGCGCCTCGGCCTCGAGTCCATCGACGTCTACGTCACGCGCCGCCAGCTCCGCTGGGCCGGTCACGTCGCCCGCATGCCCTTCTCCCGACTCCCTCGCAAGATGCTCTCGTCTTGGGTCCGCTCCAAGCGCCCACCGGGGGCTCCGCAGATGACGTACGGGAGGTCGCTCGCCAAGGCACTCCGGAAATGCGACATCCCCTTCAACTCGTGGCACGACCTCGCACAAGACCGCGCGCAGTGGCGGTCCGCCATCAACGGCTTTTCATCCCTCGCCTCTACCCCAGCTGTGTGATTTTTGCTCTGTGATCCTGGACCGGCTACTGCCGGCCCAGCCTGGCTCCCATGCCCGGGAGAGGTCCGAAGTTAGTTAGTTAGTAAAGGATTGTCGTGAGTGGCATGATGCATACCGAGTAGAGAACGAAAAGTGGAGAACTCAGCAGCAAGTGGCTTTGTAAAACCATCCGCCACGTTTAGCTTGCCGGGAACATGATGGACTCGTATTTTCTGAAGCGATACGTACTCACGAATCTTAAACCATCTGGACGACAGTGCCTTGGATCGAGAGGACCCATCTGGGTTATTAGAGGTGTGAACAGCGGCAGCATTGTCAGACAAGAGAGTTAGGCTTCTGATGAAGCGCATATCTTCAGCAATTGGGTTGTCATTGTCATCGAAGTCAACAGGGTCAGCGCTGTTCTCACCATTAGCATTGTTGACGTAGAAGGTGGGGTTGACGACAAAGGAGAGTTCCAATAGCAGCTTGCGTAGCCAAACAGCTTCATCAGCACAAATACTGAGGGCAAT
>JAQMWT010000487.1:0-29107 GCA_029834535.1 Chrysophaeum taylorii | reverse complement strand
ATCGTGGATGACATACAAGCCATTCCTAAACGACTTTGGCTATCCAAAGATATCGCCAAAGACTGGATCCGGGTGTTCCCCGATCCCCCAGATGTCCCCGTTCCTAAAACGTTTGCACCTTACTCTCGCACAGGTTCTGTTCAGCTTACTATGACTGACCTTGAAACACTCAATTTGTTATTTCTTCGCCTTCACTCACAACAGGCTCACGAGCAACGCACGCACTCTGTTCAATCCGAGTGTACTTATCATCAGCTGTGTTTCAAACGCTCCTCCATGGAACCACTGCCACATGCAACTAATCCATTGCGTGTCAAGGCCTTTACCATCCTCTATAACGTGTTTGCCAGATTGCACACTAACTCACCCACTCCTGTGTCCTATTACATAACCGTTTTCGAAACTGACCAACCGTCACATAGGTTACTACTTACAACCTCATCAACATCACACAACTACTTCCTAACCGGCGGCCACCACACTGACGGCAACCTCACCATAGAGAACGCCACCACCAAATATTATGCTTCCATTGACGCGCTTGGAAGCACGTATAAGTGTACTGGCTCCAACGTTCCCCGCGACAGAGGCAGATCTATACATTTGGTGCCGTTTATGGGTTACTTGTGGATCATCTAAAATCCAAGCCCTTCCTCAAGTTGGCTCCGCTGCCGCCTATGGCACTGCCATACAAAAGCTCTTGTCCAGATGCTCTCTTGTGATGCCTGGCTGCCTTACCTACAAGGCCACCGACAATTCTTTCGACTACAAGGATTCTCATTTTGCTCTGGAAGATCACCACTTATCCCATAGTCGCTATATAGGGTATCTTCGTGGAAGTGACCGCAAACTCGGCTCTAAAATCCACTCCATGCTTGCTCCATTGCCCACCGTCCGAGGGTATGCAAACATTATCTTACTCGACCCTCGCAACGGGAAACTACGGTATCCCACTCGACCGGAGTTGATTCGCGCTAACAACCACACCAAACAAAAGGAATCTCTTCTCTTGTCTCTTCGCCACGACCTTTGTTGCGACATGCTCAGCAATGCTCTGCCTGCCAGTACGTACAGCACACTGTACAAGCGCCTCTCGCTCCTCGTTGCCGATATTAAATCCCTTATGTTGGACCCTACCTTCCGACATGCCGCTGCCGTGATGAAGAAATCCTATGTATCCACCTTCATGACCTTTGATCCGGCCTCCACCACGTGCAGCACAGATACCTTGTGTTTGGCACAAGCCTTCGTGACTTCTATCTCCAGCAACTGCTTGACCGAAATGTCGTTAAACTATATGTCTTCGTCCTACGAAGATACTCTCGCTACTTGTGATGATGAGGATGCACCTCCAAGTGACCCTGCTGCGCACCAGGATGATGACGCACCGCCTCCTCCTGCCTTGGACGCCGAACTCAAGTTCGATGTTCGGCGCAAACGTCATATCCCCGCTCATCCCATTCCTCGCAAATCCTTCGCACACGGATCTGCTGAATACCTCAACGGCAAAGAACGTGCCAATCGCTTCCACCGGGTGCACCACTGCTCCGACAACGTTGCAGCCAAGGCCCCCAGCGTACTGGCTCGCCCTGGCTTCTCTGCCTCAGATCTACCGTATCGCGACTTATGCACCGACTGCATCGCGCACAACAAGCGCCACCCGCACAAGCACTTCAATCCGACCAAGCCCTCTTTTGAGCAAACTCACAAAGCCGGCGAAGTCTGGGCGTGCGACGGCGGCTATGTGACATCCGTCAGAATGGGGAGGCTTCACCCATATCATTGTGTTCAAGGAACTTATCTCGAAGTTTCTCTTGGTGTACTGTACACGCACCACCAATGCCACGGAGTTCACTCAAGCTCTGGACTTTGTGTATGACTTTTATCGTACACAACTCAACGTGCACCTGCGCACCCTCTACTCTGATGCCTTCAAGCCCTATTTTAGCCAGCACATTACCTCCCCGTACCGCGTCGATAAGGGCATTCAGCTCATCGCTTTCCCGCCGTACATGCACCACTTTAACTTTGAAGTTGAGTCAGCCATCGGCTTCATCGCCTCCGCCTCCTCAACTCGCCTTCGCTCTCCTTAATGCTCATTATCGTGGCTCCAAGATCGTGGAACCAGCCATCATGTTCCCTGGGCGGTGATACACACCATCCAAAGCTACAACCTTCTCCCGAACGCCACGCTCGAGCGCATTCACCATGCTATCCTGAGTCCGCAACAGCTACTCTACAATCAACTGAGCACTCCCCAGCATGACATGCTCAAGATCTTCGGCGCTGAATGCTACCTTCTATTGGAACCCCACGAGCACCACAAGTGGGAACCGTGCCGCCGCAAATACTTATATCTATGTTGCGCCAACGCAAAACCCGCTCGTCTCCCCACGTGTTGACCATATTGCCGACGTCGTCCTCAACCCTGAAAACGGACAAATCCGTGTTTCGTCCAAGCTGCAATTCCTCTACATGCTCCAGCATCCTACTCCTGATCCTGAACTTGCTCCTCCGCCTCACGCTCCTCCCGCGCCTTTCTCGCTCACACCCCACGCTGCTATCCAAGACCATTTCATTCAGAGGGGGACACGGACACCTCATCCTCAGAGGGGGCACTCTCCACCTCCCTCAGCTCCTTCTTCGTCCCCTGCTCCTGCTTCTCCTCCCCCTTCCGACGCTCCCGTCGACGATTCTGGCTCTATGCCACCGCCGCCCTTGCTTCCTTCTTACAAAGACCTTACTTTTTGCACAAGATGGCCTCATTCTTGTCCCAGGTTCCAAACAACCTAACAACCGCAAGGCAACCTCCATGAATATATCCAGGCCCGGCTGCAAGCGTCTACTATTGGTGCTTACAAAGCCGCTGGTGGCCAACTCGCCGATTTCCGCTGGGATCTTCGCCACCACTTTCTTACGTTGAAGTCCCCCGCCCTCTCCGCCCTACATATCAATGGTTAGTATCCTCTGGTCTGCTATCTGCTCAGAGGGGGAACATGCGTTGTTAGCTCGTCTTCTTCTCCCGTTGCGCACTGACTTACTTGCCCGTTACCCTCACGTCGATGGTTACTTCGCCCACGCTAAGTGCGCATCCAGCATCCCAGCCGCAACCTTTCTAACTGCTGATGGTTCACCTACGCGCTCCATTTCTCAGCCTCTTTTAGCTGCATTCACTGAGCACGCTGCTGCCTTTGGCATCTCGTCATTACAGTATGCACTTAATTATCTGGCGCCGACCAGCTTTGTCGATCACAACTCCTCCGAGTTTGGCGCTAATTCTGCATCTCTGTCTGACTTGGAGGAACACCTTCTGGTCTCTACAGACACCCAGGTCTTACATGCCGACCCTACTATCCATATTCAACTGGAATCTGCTTCCTCTACCCCTCCCAGTGACGCTGTTTCCGATTATCCCGAAGTCGCGCACACTGCCTCGACCGCAACGTCGTTAAACTATAGTTCACCAGCCACTGTTGGTCCTGATGAATACAAAGTCCAAGAAGCGGAGGTTTCCATCGACGAATATAAACTCAAATGCCTCCACGGTATGTCGCCTGAAGACAGGCACGCCTACCTCAAGGCCATCGCCAAGGAACTCCACGACATTATCCGCTTTGGCTGCTTCAAGCTTTCATTACCCGACGGTGTCTCTCGCCCTATTGACAGCAGGATGGTGCTGAAGATTAAAACGGACTCTGCAGGCAAATACGTTAAGCACAAGGCTCGCCTCGTGCTACGTGGCTTCCTAGCCTCCCTTGGCGCCGATTTCTTTGGCACCTTCAGCCCAATGGCCACAATGACCGCAATCCGGGTACTACTGGCGATCGCAGCATACAAGCAATTGCCTGTCTACCACGCAGACGTCCCGAACGCCTTCGTTCAGTCTGACATTGATGCCAACGTCTATGTTCAGTTACCAGACGGCATCAAGCTTATCGACCCCGATGACGCTAAGTACAAGGGCCGACGCCTACCGAAACTGCTGAAGTCACTTTATGGACTTCGGCAATCGCCATCTCTTTGGAACAAAGAGATAGACGGCTTCTTCCGTAGCCTTGGCTACAAGCGCCTGCATTCGGACTCTTGCCTATATGCTCGAGTATCCGCACATGCTAAATTCGTCGTATGCAGTCTGTCTGTAGACGACATTGTTATTGTATCCAATGATGACACTCTTCGTACTGAGTTACAGGATGCCCTCCGCAAACGGTATGCTGTAGAGCAGTTTGAACCTGTCCATACCCTCCTAGGCATGCGTGTGTGTCGCACATCTGATGGATCCATTTCTCTGGATGTGCAAGCCAAGCTTGATGAACTCTTCGCTGATCATCCCGTCTTGCAGCAACTACCTCCGCTTAAATATCCTACGTCCTCGTCCTTCAAGTATAAAGATGGCACTCCCAGCTCTGAAACAGAGTTGTACATCAATTCGCACTTTGCCACCCTCCTTGGCAAGCTGGTGTTCATGCAAGTGGCCTGCAGACCTGACTTCTCGCAAGCCTTGGGCAGATGTTCGCGTGGTATGCATGCACCCACGTACGTTCATGTCCAGATGCTAGAACACCTGCTCCGCTACCTGAGGAAGCCGGAAAACCGCTCACTTCGCCTCTGGTTCCATCCTAAAGGTAATGCTATTGAAGCTCACCTTCGCACTGTTTCCGCTAATAGAATCGATCTCTCCACTGTGGTCGACTACCAACCGCAGGATGTATCCACTGGACAGTTTGATCCCTTAGTTGCCATGGTCGACGCTGACAATGCCCCTTCCTTAGCACAGGAAGATAGGAAATCTACCACCGGGTTTGTCTTCTATCTTTTCAACTGCCTTATTTGTTGGAAAAGCAAGCTTCAACCGATTGTCTCCTGCTCAACTCACGAAGCTGAGTTGATTGCCCTCAGTATTTGTGCTGATGAAGCTGTTTGGCTACGCAAGCTGCTGTTGGAACTCTCCTTTGTCGTCAACCCCACCTTCTACGTCAACAATGTTAATGGTGAGAACACCGCTGATCCTGTTGACTTCGATGACAATGACAACCCAATTGCTGAAGATATGCGCTTCATCAGAAGCCTCCCTCTCTTGTCTGACAATGCTGCTGCTGTTCACACCTCTAATAACCCAGATGGATCCTCTCGCTCCAAGGCACTGTCGACCAGATGGTTTAAGATCCGTGAGTATATATCGCTACAGAAAATTCGAGTCCATCATGTTCCCGGCAAGCTAAACGTGGCTGATGGTTTTACAAAGCCACTTGCTGCTGAGTTCTCCACTTTTCGTTCTCTACTCGGCAAGCATCAAGCCTCTGATGACAAGTCTCTACAGGATTGAAGATGCCTAACCCTGGTGACCGCGGCGTCGTTAAACTAGCCCTGGCCCTACCTTCTTTTGCCACAATTTTTTTGTACGCGTGTGAGTGTCAGTGTCGCCTATGTCCTTTTCTTGGCACTCCCGTGGCCGTGGCTTCTCCCCAGTCGTTCGAAGGACAGTCCCACGCTCGCTCTCCACAGCCGAACCTTCTCCCAGGTTGTCGCAAAAGCGACAAACCATGACTGCTACTACTGCTACCACACAGGCTGCTGCGGTTGCACCGACACCAGCCGAACATATCTCACCTCAGTCGCTAACGTTACAGGGCGGCCTCAGCATGGACTATGCTTTGTACGAACGAGGAATCTCTCTCCTTGAGAACTTCCGTGTCCCTGTCACCCCTTTTCTCTCTTCTTTTACGCGAGTGGAACTCATGACTGCCCTACATTCCGTTTATGAGTCTACTGACTCTTCATTATTTGTGGAACTGGCCACATTCATATACATGCGCTTACCCATTACTATCCCATGGGAAGCTGCTCCTGCTATTGCTTCTATTGGCTGCTATAGAGGCCCCAAACGCGAACGTTTCATTTTGTCGTCCTTTTGTACGCAATGCCTCAATGATCTTGGACAACCGACTTTCCTCGACTCGACCACGTACAGTTCCAAGGCGCAAACGCCTCGTGAACTCCCTACCGAAGTGTTGAGTCACCTCAACACGGACGACCATAAGAAGAGTGGTCACATCCCCATCTCGGATATTACTATGGGTTTGTGCTTCGCGTGTCAAAATACTGATCAGGTGCCTACGCAACCTACCTTATGTGCTCGCAATGATACTTTTTTCCAATTCCCTTGTGATGTGCGCTCAGCTGGTCATATACGCGCTACCCTCATACGCATCTATCATTTGCCAAGGGAGTTATACATTTGACAAGTAGCTAGCTCAACACCCGTCACTTGTTAACTTGGTCTTATCCGTATCCGCTCCAGCCACAACAGATCCCACCACACAATTGCCATTCGCACTGGATCTTCGGCTTATAACACAGATGCACCTTGAGCATCTTAATTTCCTTGTGACTCTTGTTCGAACACAGAGTCCCAACATGTGGTTACTACTGTTGCTCAATCGTGGGTACAACATCTTGACGACTACGTATCATCTTCAGATGATACAAAACCGCCGTCACTCCTGGATGTAATGTTCGGCCCCACTTATACTCAGGCAGAACATCAAGACTTTCTGCGCTTTTTAAACGCGAAATACCCCCCACTTACACAGCATGTGTTGACCGAAACGTCGTTAAACTACTCACTCTCCACATCAGACCCTACTCTGGAGATGTCTTCGCCATCGTCACATCCTGCGCCTTCTGCTTCGCTTGATGATTTCGATGCCTTGCGTCAACAAGTCGAACAACCCAGGAAGCTCTTCGAATACACACATCCGCAAGGTCAACGTTCTCAGTGCTGAGAATCTATCTCCACGCACAGATCTACAGGCTGCTATTGCTTCCATCACTCCCTGGAGAACCGCCTCTTTCCTCCTACAGCCAACCACATGTGTTACTTATAACACTGTACAAGATCACAGAGCTGCTGTCTCGCTTAACACTAACCGCCCTCGAACAACATGCCGTCAACCACTCTCCCCGGACGATCACCTCCTTCATCTGCGTGACAAGTTACTCTCGTGTATTCAGAGCATTCCGCTCTCATGTGAATCGGAAGACTCTTCTATCTTCACGGATCCGTTCGCTGAGTCCAACTTCTTGGAAAACCAACTGGACACCCTACAACTCGACTCGCTGGTGCCATCCATACTGAATGCTTTACTTGCACTCACATTCCGCATGGTACCACACCATTCAGCTATTGGTGTTCACCACCTTACAGCAGAAGCTGACGACGACCATACCAACACTCTCGAACCAGTAACGATGTCCACCACCGCAGATAACCCTAACACACTGTCGGTCGTACCTGTGTTTCGCAACGTTCTGGTCAAAAGCATCAAATATACCCTCAGCCCCACCAAGTCCAAGCCTTAAGACACTCCTTCCATGCTCTTGATGCTTCGTATGTGACCTCTGCGACCATCAAGACTGTATTCTCCTTTTTTTTTCTTCATCATCATCTTTCTCAAGAGATGTTCTATAGTCGCACCTTGCGCTTAAGACATCTCGAGGGGGTGCAGAGAAATCTGCTGCCTCTTACCCTTATCCGTCCGTTGAGAACGTGATCTCTTCCTTACCCTTCTTCTTCCTTTCTACACATTCAATTAGTACTCTGATTTGTGCTCAAGCTCATCATCATGGTCTAGCGCGTCCCGAGGTATGTAGCACTATACACTTAACCTTTCTCGTGTAGTTCTAGATGCCGCCTGTCGTGTTCTTCTGAGGATATAGGGAACATACCTTTCATTCCCCGAATTAAAAACTTCCAGACGCTCATGATGAGACGGGATGGTTTCCCAGGTGACTTACCGCTTTGCATGCTAAATGCTCTGCAAAGAAGAGACAAAGTCCCGTGATGGTGAACACAGCACGGCCCTCGAGTTAATAATGTCGAGAGAGCGTGGTGTCGTAGTAGTCGGTCGACACATCTTATTTTCTTTTTCAGTAACAGTCCCACCAGCCAGAGACTCCGTCGGCGCGCAGAAAAAAAGTGACAGGGATCCTAGGTTCTTATGATTCGAACGTCTCTTCTCCCGCTCCCATCAATCATTCACCTTGAGCATTGATTGCCGAGGTGCTATGTTCAAAAAAAAGTCTCTTGAATCTTGCGAGTGAACCGAGACAAGCAAACTTGCGCCAGGCACGTCGGCACTGATGCGCGAGCGAGCCGATCGAAAAAACGCGATGACTTATCGGAACAAACGCGCAAGAAGACCGAGAAACTTACATATCACGCGCGATGACTTGCTTGTACTGACGCACGAGCAGATGTCGGTGCTGTTACGCGAGCAGGCGAAAAAGTTCTCAAATCCGAGCATTCCGATTAAGTCAACTCAATCCGATCCGACATGGAACAGAAGATCCTCGATCTGCACAACCAGGCGGCATGTGATCGGTCCAATAAACTCGCTTCCGACCGCTCGTCTCCATGTGCTGTCGGCCAATTTTTCGAACGCAAAAATATGAAAGTGGTGTCGCGGATCTCCGACTCACTTTTTCGTTACTTTAGAGTTCGACGCGAGAGGCAGCTATCGACTGCACGATTCGCGCACCTGCTGATTCAAAGTGCGTTCCATCGAAGACAGATGCCAGTGCGACGAGTTCACTCGGCACCAGCGAGTTGACAACCGGAGGAGCGAGCCGGACCCTGTGACGGGACAACTCGAATCCCCATCCGGGATCGACGTCGGTGAAAAGCGGCAGCATGTTGATCTATATCGGAGAATCGAAGTGCATTTTGTTGATGGTCGCGAACGCGTGTGGGTTAAATGTGCAGAACGCCAAAGACATCATCAGATTCGACCGTGAAAACACGTCGCGATCATCCTGAACGAGCGAAAGGCAAAAGAATGCGGAGTACGTCGAGACAACCGCAAATGTTCAATGCGATAAGGGAACTTACATACACGAGGAAGAACATGGTCGCGAGAAGCGACTATGAATCGCCGAAGATGTTACGACAAATCGAGCCGCTGTGTTTACCCGAAGCAGTTGCCAATGTCAAACGGACAAGCATGGACCAAGCCTGGTCCCCGTCGCAAGTACTGCCTTTGCTTCCACCGACGCGCCCAACTCTACGCTCCTGAAAACGATCTTGTCATCGTCAAAGACATGCCCTGACGACCACGCTCGGCCCAAGACCACACCCACTGCCAATTGTATCAAACCGAGGCTCGTGGATTATGGAAAAAACAGAGTCGAGATCAACGTCTGTTCCGATGTGAGTTCCAAGCTAGCGAAAATCAGTGATGATAGAGATCGCCGAAGCTCGTCGTCAGGAACACAAAACTATTTAATTGGTTGACACGTGAAACTATCCTCCTCGCGATAAACGCGCAGGATTACTCGATAGGGAAGCGCCACAAAGAAGATCCAGACGCGTCTCTGCGGCGACGAAGCTGCGCACACAAAGCCACCCACGCGCAGAAGAAGCTCGTGCCACCACGACTCGACTTGCGGACAATCGTGCAACCAAACTACGAGCCCATGCTGGCAGAACGAACGCCGCCACCACATTTTCATGCATGCGATGACCCAGCACGTAATGAAACCCGTTGCTGCCCGGAGCGAGATCTTTCTTCTCTTTCTATCTCTCTCAGGCACGTGTGTTTTGTTGGTGAATCTGAAGAAATATCACGAAAGGCTCTCTGGTTGTATCTATCGCTGGAGGGAGCGACACCCTTCTTCGTCTCATGCACCGCAGCCAGCTTGCGTCTAGCCGTATTCAAAGTTTTTAAGAAGAAGGACGAAACGGACGATTACAACTGCAGACAACGCTCCCAGCTCGAAGAGTATGTATGTGGCCAAAGTCAGATCGCGGCGTTTCCTCACGTACCCGTGGGCATGTGCTACCAAGAAGAAGCTCCCGAAATGTAAAAGACGGCAGTAGGATCCCACGAAGAAGACGGGGACGACGAAGTAGAACCCGACTACGACGATGTGGAACGATCGACCAGCCGGCGGCTCGCGCTATCAGCCTCGGCCACACTGCGGCGCGACATCAGGTCGGCTAATTAAACCACGTTGCACAAAGCACCCAGTTGTTAAAAAAAACCCGACGAGATGCAAGCAACACTCTCACAGTACGAGTTCGATTGACAAAACCACGGAGGTTAGTCGCGCAAAAAGTGCGACGGGCGGCCAAGAAGAACCCACAAATTTCCTCGTCGTCCATCCCTTGGGTGGACTTATTATTATTATGGCGTCGTAGTTACGTCATCTCGACGGACCGGTGCTCGAGGTGGGGGTCTAGAAGCTCCCCATGTGCTAGGAGTATCGCTGGCGGTGCTTGCGGAGGTAGGCGTAGTAGGAGCTTGCCGCGAGGGCGAGGAGGGCGAAGGTGATGCTGACAATGATCCCGACGACGGCCCCGCGGCTCATCCTAGCCTCGTCGGCCTTCTTTTTCCTCGAGCCGACGAAAGCGACCGGCTTGAGGGTGGACTGCGCGGGCTGTAGGGTCGGGGCTGGGGCAGTGTTTCGACCATAGACCACGTCGACGTTCTTGTGGACGTAGGTCGTATGGACGCCAGCGAAGGTTGCTAATCGTCCTTCGCGCCAGGCAGCCGTCCGGATCGCGTCGTCAAGTTGACTCGAGGTGATGTCAAGGATTCTCGTCGCGAGCCGCGACGCGCCATCGATGGATGTAGCGATCGCGTAATTCACCTCGAGGTCCTCCATAAAGACGAGGAGGTGGCGGCGGCGTCCGCTCTGGGAGAGCGATATTGAGACCGTCGCGACGTCGACGGCGGCGACGCTCGCGACAGCTCTCTGGAACACGTGGGTGTTGGCCTCGGCGTCGCCGAGCGAGATGCCGGTCACCGCGAAGTATGACGTCGCTTCTATCTCCAAATTCTCGGACGGGGACGCCGTCGACCCGAGCATCGTCGTCGGGGCGGTCGTCGGGGCGGCGGTCGGCGCGGCGGTCGTCGGGGCGGCGGTCGGCATTGGGGTCGTCGGTACGACGGTCGAGAAGTATGTCGGGGGCGGCGTGACGAGGTCCTCCTCGCTCGAGGCCTTGAAGAGTACGGTGCAGCGGACGTGGGAGACGGCCTCGTAGACGGATTTCGAGGCGACGAGCGAGAAGTACTGGCCTCGCGAGACGTCGTAGGCGGTGCCGTCGAAGGCGTCGGTCGCGTGTTGGCGCGTCTGCGCCCAGACCTCGTCGCCGAGCTCGACCCCGCACTCGCCGGCCACCCTGAGGGTCCCGGCGCGGAGCGCGACGAAGTCGATAGTCTGGTTCGTCCTCATGTGCGAGCTCGTGTCCTGCCAGAAGTCGTCGTCGTCGAACAAGGACGAGTGGATGGCGTAAAAGGCGTAGTCGACGACGACCGCGGTGTTGCCGCCGTCGGCGCAGACGCGACACGAGACCGACTGAGTCATGGGGTCGATGGTCGCAGAGACGGCCGCGTCGTCGCGGCCGTCGCACTTTTCCCGACACGCGCCGGGGGCCGCGAGGGAGTTCGACTCGTTGTAGGTGACGAATGAGCCGCCGCCGCCGCCGCCGCCGCCGCCGCCGCTCGAGGCGTGAAAGGTAAAGCGATCGAACGTGTGAGCCGGCGAAGCGTCGACGTCGGGACCCGCGCACTCGCCGGGATCGAGTGGCACGCCGCGTCTGGTCGCGCGCGGATACTTGACCCGAGGGACGACCTCGAACTCGAACTCGTACGAATACGAGTACGACCCTAGGTAGTCATCGTCGTCTGTGTCGTCCTCGCACACCGTTTCCCAGATGATTTTGGTCTCTTCGGGGGGACACGCGCCGCCGCAGCTCGTGTTGCGGACGTCGGTGCAATTGCGGCATCGATCGTAACACGCGAGATCGTACGAGTAGCTGTACGAGCTCAGATCCAAGTCGTAGAAGTAGGGCCAGCCCGGGCGGTGTTCGGGCGGCGCGCACGAGACACTAAAGGAAGGCCGCTCGAGACGTTGGTGGTCCGGAAGCGGGGTCCGGAGGAGGCGGTCGTTGGTCGCGCAGAGGCCGGGGGACTCGAAGAGGACGCCCGTCGTCGCCGAGTCGAGGAGCGCCGCGGTCGCGTTGACGACATCCCCGGTCAGCTCCGCGTAGAGCGCGAGGGTTCCGGCGACGGCGGGGGCCGAGAAGGACGTGCCGCTCGAGACGGCGACGGTCTTGGCGTCGTCGTCGATATAGTCCTGTTCGAAGTAGTATTCGCTCTTGACGAGGTTCGAGGTCTGCGGCAGCGCGACGTCGACGCCCGGGCCAACAATATCGACGCAACTTCCGTAATTGCTCCACCAGGCGACGACGTCGGTGTAGTCCGACGCACCAACGGTGATCGCGTCGGCCGCGGCGGCGGGCGTGTAGAAGCAGGCGTCGTCGCCGTCGTTTCCAGCCGAGACGACGACGGCGACCCCGAGGTCCCGCAACGAGGCTATCGCTCTCGACTCTGGCGACTCGCGAGCACAGTACGAGGGATCCCCGTGCTCGCAGTATCCCCCGAGCGACACCGAGACGATCGTCGGGCCGGCCAAGCGCGGCGCCACCTCGGCGACCGCGTCGAACGCCGCGACGACTCCCTCCTCGCTCCCCCAGCCCCGGTCGCTCAGGACTTTGATGTGGTAGAGGTTCGCTTCCGGCGCGACCCCCAGAGTTTCCCCCCCGACGTTCCCAGTGCAGTGGGTCCCGTGGCCGTACACATCGTTGTCTTTGAGGAGCGATTCGTCAGACGGCGCTTCGAGCCACCCCATCGCCGGCCAATACATGAACTCCTCGCCCTCGACGACGGACCCAACGTTCAGGACATCTCGCGTGCCACCAAACTCGGAATGCGTCGTGTCCAAGCCCGTGTCCAAAACGAACACGTTGACGCCTTTTCCCGTCCTCGACCGGTTCGCGTCCCCGTCCAGCGGCAGCCGCGCTTGATTGATACGGTCGAGGTGCCACCACTTCCCCCGGCGGGAGCCACAAACTCCTCGAGGGATTCGTTTTGCACGGTCCAGAGGTGCGCGTGCCGCTCCCCGACCCGCGACACGTCGCACACCCCCTCGGAACCCCGCAGCTCGGCGATAGCGCCTAACGACGCGTCCACGAACAACGCCGGCAGGGCGCCGAGGTGCCGAATGTGCCGCGCCTCGGACGACGACGACGACATGACCCGCCGCGCGACCACCTCGCGATGCCGCTCCTCGCACAAGCGGACCACGTATCTATCGTGCTTCGGCGGTCGCCGGGTAGTGCCGACGACAACGACCGTCGCGAACACGAAGGAGAATCGCATGTTTTTTTCAGAGGGGGGGAAATAAAGGTCATCTTGACGTACGAGCTGAAGATACATTCGAAATACAACACTAACTAACTAACTAACTTCAGACCTCTCCCGAGCATGGGAGCCAGGCCGGACCGGCAGGAGCCGGGACGGAATCACAGAGGAAAATTCACGCAGTTGGGGCAGGGCGACGGACGAGGACGGGCTTGTTGATGGTGGACCGCCACTGCGCGCGGTCTTGTGCGAGGTCGTGCAAAAGCGTCGCAGGCCGCGGACTTTTTGGTCCACAATCGACCTGTCCGTCGCGTTCTGCCCAACCGAGCGAACCCCATCCCAGCGCGGACTTTCCGGGTGCTAACCGGCCAGCCCGGGAGGCGAGCAGGCACCGTCTCACTCCGGGACGGCCGGGGCCGCCGCAGGGAGCAAGCGTACAAGAGGAGGAATTCCGAACACGTCGCCGCCGCCGCCGCCAACATTGTAAGCCTCTGAGGTGTCCAAGCAGGAGGCAACTAGTATAGAGAGCGCCGCGAGCTGGCGACCAATTAGGCGATGCAGACTCGAGGAGGATACTCGGAGTCTGGTCGCGACAGATTGCTGCGATCAAGAGTTGTTGTAAAGAAGATAATAGACTCTACGGGCGTGAGATTGTCGCAGCACGTCGAATCACTATCGTGGGCGCGTGGCTGTTTTTTCCCGTGTGTCGCCTGTCAGCGAACGTCTCGACAGTCCCTTGTGTGTGATAGAGTGGCGTACGTTACAACCAATATATCGAGCTTCCACTGCTGGATGGATGGATGGAACCCGACGATCCACTTTTTTTGGCACCTACCAACACGCGCAGGGCGACCTGGTTCATTTTTTTAGCAAATAAAGAAGAACGAGCGCTTACGCGCACTAAGATCGGGTTTAGCCCGCAGCCTCGTAGCACTTTTGTGCTCGAAGTGCGTCGTGACGGGCTATAGCCCGTAAAGGACGGCGAAGGGTAAGACGCCCTCCCCGGGCGTTCGCATTTTTTTTGCAACGGCACGACGGATCTTTCTACCGGACACAATAATACTTCCTTCTTCTTCAGTCTCAGAGAGAGAGGGGCTGTAGTATTATTCTCGCCGCACAAAAGGGGGGGGTTCAGAGGCGACGACGTAGTATCCCGAGGAGAAGCACCGTGGTCGGAGGACGCGGGTCACAACAGTGCGATGCCAGCCACCTGCGCGGGACGGACGCAATTAGAGAGAGAGAGAGAGAGAGAGAGAGAGCCGTGGGCGGGCGGGCGGGCGGGCTTACGCACCGAGGCGACGATCGTGGCGAGCTGCGCGCCGAAGATGAGGTGGCGGTCTTGGCGCGTCGAGGTCGCCGTGATCACCGACAAGGCGAAGCCCGCCGCCATGCCGATGGCCTGGAAGAGCTGGTAGGCCGCGTAGGCGTCGACGCTGAGGGTTGCGTCGGCGAAATGATCCCCGATGAGCGCAAAGGCTTGGGTGTTGCTGAGCGCGTCGGAGAGGCCAAACAAGGCGCCGGCGACGAAGGAGAGCCAGGAGACGTGACACCAGACGGGGCCGAGCCTGGATCGGAGCGCGGAAATATTGCCGTCGCCTCCAGGATTCTCGATCAGCAGCCAGCTCAGCGCGAGCGCTATGAGGTACATCGAGGCGCCTACGCGTGTAGCGGTGGTCATCTTCTCCGACAGAATTCGATCAGCACAGACCGAGGTAGACGAGAGCGCGGCGGCCAATCGTGTCAGAGAATCTCGAGAGACCGAGACCGCCAAGCGTTTCGGCGAGACCCCAGCCGAAAAAGACGAGGAAGACGGCGGCCTCCTGATCTCTCGCGGGCGCGAAGATGAGAGGAAAGCTGCAAGAGACAGCGTGAAAGATAGGATGATCTGACACAGGAGACTACTCACGTAGACATGACGAACGCGTCCGAGGAGCCGACAAAGAACATGAAGGGGGTCAGCTTGAGCAAGACGGCGGTTTTGTCGCGCGTCCAGTTGGTGGTGGCAGCGGCGGCGGCGGCGCGCTGAGCTCCTCCTCCTTCTCCTCCGAGGCGGGGAGTGTGGTGGTGCTTTCCGGAAAGGGGCACGAGCGGTTCCTCGACGGCCGCGCGATTCTCGTCGGTCGGCCCGGGCCAAAGGAGCAACGGTCTGTATTCGGGCCGCAGGAGGCTCCGGAAGATGAAGGTGCCGACGAGCGTGCAGACAGCGGCGAACAAGAAGAAGCCGTGGACGGCGGTGCCGCGGTAGATCAAATAGCCCACGGCGGGGCCTACGATTCCCGAGCACGAGTAGATACCCCAGAAGCAACCCGCGTCGCGGCCGCGGGTTGCTTCGTCCGAGTTGGAGGTCAGGACGACACCCTGGGAGACCCAAATGAGGGCCTGGCCAAAGCCGACGGCGCAGGAGGCGGCAGCGACGGCGGGTTCCCACGCGTAGGCGAGCGAGGCGATGTAGACGGCGTAGGTGACGCCTCCCACGACAAGACCCCAGACCGCGCCGTAGCGATGGACCAGGTCCGGAACGAGCAAAAGACTCGGACAGGTCGTCACGTAGATAATCATGAGGGACGCGCTCCCGAGGTCGTAGGTCAGACCAGTAACGGTGCCGTGAAAGCGCTGGAGTGCGGTGCTGACGATGGTCTGGGTCGTGTTGAAGGCTGCGAAAATAAAGAGAAAGCCCCAGGCCATCGTGATGATGGTGTTTTTGTACGAGACGCGACACGACCAGGGATGGTCGTCGTCGTCAATGTCGTCCGAGTCCATACACTGCATGGTGGTGAAAAAATCCTATATTAGGAGATTATTTCTTATTGGAAGTGATTTCGACGACGAACCCTAAACCCCTTCTTGGCGGCAGCGGCTGTGGGCGGCGAACGTGTCCTCGATCGATGTCGACCAAGCGGGACTACGACCACTTGTTTAAGCTGGTGCTGATCGGGGACACGGGTGTGGGGAAGTCGTGCTTGCTGTTGAGGTTCGCCGACGACGCTTTCACCGAGTCGTACATCTCAACAATCGGCGTAGACTTTCGGTTTCGCACGGTCAAGGTGGACGGAAAGACCGTCAAGCTGCAGATCTGGGATACGGCGGGCCAGGAGCGGTTCCGGACGATCACGAGCGCGTACTACCGTGGGGCCGACGGAATAATAATGGTGTACGACGTAACGAGTCAGGAGTCGTTCGATCACGTTTCTGACTGGCTCGCCGAGGTCAATCGGTACGCCAACGAGGGCACCTGCAAGCTCCTCGTCGGGAACAAGTCGGACATGGACGACAAAGTCGTCTCGACCCAGAGCGCCAAGGCCTACGCGGACTCCCTCGGGATTCCCTTTTTGGAGACTTCGGCGAAGAACGCCACTAACGTCGAGGAGGCGTTTCTCACCATGGCGAGCGAGCTCATTCGCCTCCGCGAGTCCAAGGCCGCCACCACCAAGACCACCAACACCGGCGGCCTCAAGCTCTCCGCCGCCAGGAGCAGCTCAAAGAAGTGCTGTTAGTTAGCTTAGCTCCCCACTCCATCCCCCGCGCGTTCCTCTTTCGTGGTGGTGGCGGTGGCATGACGTGACGTCTCCTCCTTTCCACTCACGACAAAGACGCCGCCGTCGCTGATGACGACGACGATGTTGACAGCGCCATCCATGCGTCGTTCCATGCGTCGTCGTCGTTTTCCACCACCACCACCACCACCACCACTACTACCAGACATTATTCACAACTTGTGCGCGCGTCGTTGCCCCCCCTATTTTAAGATGGTAGTCGTCGTCGCACTACTCGTATCGACGGTCGTCGGGTTCCAGGCGCCGCCGCCGCCGCCGCCACAGCGCCGCCCGGTGCGTCGGGTCCTCGCGGAGATGCCTGGTGTCGAGGCGGATGCTGACGTTGCTCCGAGCGACGTGGAGTCTGCCGGCAACGAGATCGAGTCCCTCAAGGTGGTGGTCGCCGCGAAGGACGCCGAGGCGTCGTTGCTGCGGCTGTGCGCCGCGACCTCGCGGGGTGCGTGCGCCACCGAGTTCGAAAGGGCCGACGTCGACGAGGCGTGTCGGGAGCTCGAGGCTGGCGAGAATCCGAACGCGTCGCTCGTCGGACGGTGGCGGCTCGCGTACTCGTCCGAGCCGGGGCTCTACCGGTCGTCGCCCTTTTTTTGGGGATTCTCGCAGCTCCTCCGCGACCAATCGGCCCCCGTGACACCCCGGAACTCGAAGAGTTCCAATCTCGCGGACGCGATTTACGCCGTTACCGACGCTCTTCCGTTTTACGACGTCGGTCCCGCGTTCCATACGATCCGGGACGGCGAGCTCGTCTCGGAGGTCCACCTTCGGATCAAGGTCTTCGATGCGCTGCTGCCGGCGGCCACCTCGATCATGACGACCACCGCCCGCGCCTCGCCCTCGGCCCGCGGGTTGACCCTCGCGCTCGTCAAGACCGAGGTCAAGGATTCGACGATCGCGGACGTCCCGGGCTTTGGGTTTATTGGGGACCTCGCCTTTCCGACCGAGTCCGCCTTCGACCAGCTCGCGGATTCCCTCCAGCTTGCGCCCCAGGCCTCGACCGTCGATATGCTTGCCACCTATACCTCCGACTCGATGCGCATCACGCGCACCGATTCGGGCCTCCTCTTCGTCCACGTCAAGGATCCGCAAAGCAGCGACTTTTTGGCAGGCAGCAGCTTGGTGAATGAATGAATGAATGAATAAATACTATTAAGGAGCCTGCTGCTTTGTGGTGGTAAATACGACGGCCTTCTTCTTCTTCTTGTTGTTGTTGTTCGATTCAGGAAGAGGTTGGTAAAAGAAAGAAACAAAAAAAAACCTCCCTCCCTCCCTCTTCAGCGGCGCTGTTGGTAGTAGTCGGGGCGGCGCGCGCGGGGGGGGGCGAAGTCGGGCCTCGGGGGGAGGGAGGCCGTAGGAGCACCACCGCCAGCACCACCGCCAGCGGGGGGGTACACCCCGCGCGGCGGAGGCATATAATTTGGCGCGGAAGCGTAACCAGCGGGCCGCGTCGGCCGGTGGTGGTGGTGGTGTTGTTGCTGTTGGGGCGGCGGCTTGAGGCCGGAATCGTTGCCGAGCTTCTCGCGGTCGAACTCCTCGCGCGAGCAGGGAAAGACCTCGATGAAGCGACCGTCGAGGTCGGCGCGGTTGCGGGCGAGGGCGTTGATCGTCGAGTCGTCGTCGGCGACGAGGGCGTAGGCGAGGCCCGTCGTATTCTTCGAACGATCGCGGCAGAGAAAGACCGCCTCGACGTCGATGCCGGGCAGGGAGAAAAATTTCCGTTCGAGGTCGTGGGGCGAGGCGCACGAGTAGGAGAGTCCTCGGAGCGCGAGGCAGCGCGAGGAAAGGGCGTGTTCGCCGAGGGCCGCGTAGAGCTCGGCCTTGGCGGCCGGCACGGCCGCGACGACGCGGTCCCCGAGGGTCGCGCCCGTCAGGCCGCGCACGGCTTTTTCGGCCTGCGGGCGGTCGCCGTCGAGAACGGCGAAGGCCTCGCCCGTGGGTCGACGGGCGTCGTCAGAAGTTAGGAATACGGCGAGCTCGACGGGCGAACGAAGGCGAAACGCGCCGCGCGACGCGTCGGACGCGGCCGCGACGAGACGCTCGACGTCGGCGAGGGTCGCCTGGAAAGGGAGACCCCGGAGGCGCACGATGGCGGCGTCGGCGGCGTCGCTCCGGGCCGCGGCCCTCAGCGCGGCCTTGCACCGCGCGCCGAGCTCGGCGGTCGTCGACGCGTAGAGCTCGAGCCAGCGGCCCCCGAGTTCCTCGCCGTTCTTCTCGAGGCGCGCGCGCTGGGCGTCGGCGGGCGAGGCGAAGCACACGAAGGCCTCGCCCGAGGGTCTTCCGTCGGCCGACCGCGACGCCATAAAGACCGAAGACTCGTCGACTCCCGCGTATCCCGAAAAGAATTCCGCGACGTCCTCGCGCGTCGCCTCGAAGAGAAGTCCCCGCACGCGGAGGATCCCGACGTCCGACGAGGGCACCACCCCGAGGCCACCATCGTTCGACGCGAGGGACCGGAGGGCCGTCGCCGACGCGTGCTGGGCCGAGTACAACTCGCCTCTGGTCGCTTCGATCAAATCGATCCACCGGCCTCCGAGCTCCTTCTTGTCGTAGCGCGCGATCGCGTTCCGCGCGCGACGCGTCGACCGGAACTCCGCGTAGGCCTGGCCGGTCGCGCGCCCGTCTCCGCCGAGGAGCACGTGGACGCGCGACGCGTCGATTTCTCCCGAGAAAAAGGTCGACGCGATATCATCCTCGGTCGACGAGTACGGCAGCCCCTTGAGCTTGACGACCCCGCGGTAGCTGCCCGTCGGCCGCTTCGAGCACCGCTTCGCCCAGTCGTCCGCCTCTTCCCCCGAGGCCTCGAAGACCTCGATCGTCGCTTTTGTGCTGTTCGTCGTCGCGCTCGTCATCGACTTGCCGTGCTTCGAGAGGGCCTTCTCGTACTCCTCGTCCCCGACGAGCCGCGCGAACCCGTCGCCCGCCACGTTGTGGACGAAAACCACGCGCTCCTCGGGAAGGCTGGCGCCTAGGAGAAAGTGGCCCACGTCCTTGGCGCTGCAGGCCCACGGCAGCCCTCGCAGCCTGACGGCCCACTTGTAGCTCCCCGGGGTGACGTGGGAGGCCGCCGGCACCCCCCGGACCTCGGGGTCTTCGTCCTCTTTCCGCGGAATCACCACCGCACCCGGCGCCTCGGTCGACGTCGTCTCGAACTTCTCCTCCTTCTCCTCCTCCTCCTCCTCCTCGTTTTCCTGATGTTGTTCCACCACCACCACGGCGCTGAACCCGCCCTCCTCCATCATCTTATCGACAAGAAAGAAAGAAAGAAGTACTTGCTTGCTTACCCTCGGTGTTGTTGAAGTGACGCGACCCTCTCTGGGGTTCGTGATTGATTGTGAGAACAAGGAGAGTTGGTGCTTGCAAACGTTGTTGTTGTTGTTGTTGTTCTAGTCGGTGGTGGTGGTGGTGCCTCCCCGAGCCGAGCAGCCGCGCGGTGATGGACAATCCCGTGCAGATAGGGACCTACCGGCTGTCGAAGACCCTCGGGATCGGGGCGTTTGGGAAGGTGAAATTGGCCGAGCATGTGCCCACGGGCCACAAAGTCGCTGTAAAGATCCTGAACCGCGCCAAGATCGTCGCCCTCGACATGGGCGAAAAGGTGAAGCGCGAGATCAACATCCTCCAGCGGTGCACGCACCCGCACATCATTCGGTTGTACGAGGTTATCGACACCCCGACCGACATATTCGTCGTGATGGAGTACGTCTCGAACGGCGAACTCTTCGATTACATCGTGAGCAAGGGCCGGCTGGCGCCCGACGAGGCGCGACACTTCTTCTGCCAGATTATTTCGGGGGTCGAGTACTGCCACTACCACCAGATCGTCCACCGCGATCTCAAACCCGAAAACCTTCTCCTCGACGCCGACAACAACATCAAGATCGCGGACTTCGGCTTGTCGAACGTCATGCGCGACGGCGAGTTTTTGCGGACCTCGTGCGGAAGTCCAAACTACGCCGCGCCCGAGGTCATTAGCGGTCACCTCTACGCGGGACCCGAGGTCGACGTCTGGTCCTGCGGAGTCATTCTCTACGCTTTGTTGTGCGGTTCGCTCCCCTTCGACGACGAATCTATCCCGAACTTGTTCAAGAAGATCAAGTCGGGCATGTACAGCCTCCCGTCCCACCTCAGCCAGCTCGCGAGGGATTTGATTCCGAGGATGCTCGTCGTCGATCCGATGAAGCGCATCACCGTCCCCGAGGTCAGGCTCCACGCCTGGTTCCAGCAGAAGCTCCCGTCCTACCTCCGTCACGCGCCCGACCGCATCGAGAACCTCGAACGCGAGATCGACGAAGACACCGTCGACGACGTCCTCGCGCTCGCCTCGCGCGGCTTCGCGCCCCCCGGCGCGACCACCTCTTCCGCCGCCACCACCACCACCACCGACGGGGCGGCGGCGGACCTCTCCGCCACCAAGGCGAAGGTCGAGGCGGCCCTCGGACCCGAAGACGACGACCGCCGTCGTCGCGACAGAGTCTGCTCGATGATCCGCGAGCCCAACGCCCACAGGAAGCGCGGCGTCGACAAGTCGATCCGCGTCGCCTACGAGCTCATCCTCGACCACAAGCGCACGCGCCTCCGCACCGCCGAGCTCGCGCTCGCGAGGCAAGCCGCCAGCGACGCGACGCCGCCCACCTTTTCGTCCCCGAGCGGTTCCGCGCCGGGCGCCCGCTCGCCCGCTCCGCCCACCGCGTCCTCCTCGTCGAGGGGCCCCTCGTCGGACATCTTCGCCCCCGTCGGGCGGCCCGCGCTCGGGGGACCCGGTGGGACCGGCGGGGTCCCGGGCGCCGCCGGCATCCCCGCGCGCTCGGCCTCGCCCGCCGCGGTCAACGCTCCCGCGTCCGCCTCCTCGTCCTCCTCGGCGCAGGGCGCGCGCCGTCGCCGATGGTACCTCGGCATCCAGTCGAAGAAGGATCCCGCGCACGTCATGACCGAAGTCTACAAGGCCCTCCTCCAGCTCGACTGCGAGTGGAAAACCGTCGATCCCTACCGCCTCCAGACGCGCTGGCGCCCAAACTCTTCGGGAGACGACGACGACGACGACGACGACGACGACGGCCAAGGACGAGAGCCCATGGCCGACTCCCCGCAACAACAGCAGCAGCAGCAGCAGCAGGGAGGGGGTCTCGCCTCCTCGTCGCCAAACAACCACCGCCACCATCGTTCGCGCGCGGGGTCGCGACGACGAAAAGACGACGACGCCGCCAAGAACGGCGCGGTCGTTTCCCCGAACGATGACGATTCCTCGCGGAGAGCAGACGGGGGAGCTCAACGCAACGCGAGCTGCAGCAGCAACAAATCATCATCCTCATCATCGCCCGCCGCCGCAGCCGCCGCCGCCGCGAACAACAACAACAAGCGGTCGGTCCGCGAGCGTCGCTCGCCAGAATACTGCATCAAGATCATGCTGACGCTCTACAAGGTCCAGCAAAACATCTTTCTCCTCGACTTCCAGAATATCGACGGCGACTGCTTCGGCTTCATGACGCTCTGCGCGAAAATCATCAAGGAACTCAAGGCCCTTTCCGCCGCCTCGAGAGCGGCCCAGATGCAGCAGCAGCAGCCGCCGCAACAACAAGCGGAAATGCTCAAGCGCCGCGCTGCGTCGAGGCAGTGCTGAAACGAAACGACGACGATGATGATCTCGCAAAATCTTCTCTTTTTAGCTCCCATCTCGCAGAGACTCAAGGAAGGAGAGGAGACTGGCTTCTCTTGCTCGATCGCAAAAAACACGCGCCCTCTCGATAACTATACCTCCCGAATGTCTTTGTACGTACGCGCGTGTCTCTGCCTCTCCGTCGTCGTTGCATTCTTCTTCTTCTTCTTCTTCTTCTTCTTTATCTCGACCCTTCGCCGATTCAACTTCGCCTCCTCCTCTTGGCTCCTGCTTCTATCTTCTACATCTCCTTTTTCTTCTTCTTGTTCTTCTTTTTTTTTTCCAGGAGGAGAGCCTCGTTATCAATCACACCACCTGCATCATCATCATCATCATCATCATCATAAAATAAAATAAAATAAAATGGGGAGTACCGTAGGAGGGCCCCGTCCGTCCGTCCGTCTTTATACTGGCCGGTAGTTGTCGACAGTGTAGCAGACACGGCGCGTGGAAGCGCAGCATTCTCGTTTCCTTCGTCTTTTTCATCATAAAAACTGGGGGAAGGGGTAGGCCTGCGGGTCGGCACGGCCGGGCTGGTGGCCGGACTGCTGGTAGGCCCCGGAGACTAAGGCCCGCCCGGGCTGCTGGTGGTCGGACCGCCCGGGCTGCTGCTGCTGCTGCTGCTGCTGCTGGTCGGCCCACAAGCAGGCCCCGGGAACGAGCTGAGTCGAGAGCTGGCGCCAGGCGCGGTTGGCGGCCGCGAGCGGACCTTGGTGGTCCTCCTTGTATTCTACGCGTCGGCGGCGCTTGAGGTAGAGGTGCCAGGCCTTGGGGTCGAAGGCGGGGAGCTTCGCGCGGAGATGGCGGTTTTTAGAGACGAGTAGTTCGACAAATTTCTCGAATCCTCCGCGCTCGAGGGTCGAGACTCGCGGGACGCCCGTCGTCCGCAGAGAGGAGGCGACCTGGTGCGCGACGGGGTCGACGAGAGTGTCGTCCAAGTCGTCCGCCGGGAGGAGGAGGCGGCGGCGCAGAGGCCGCGGGAGAAAGATCTCGGACAAAGCGTCGCCGCGAAGAAAGCGCGTCTCGTCGTTCGCGACCACCAACAAGTGCCTGCCCTGGAGGGTCGCGTCCCCGCAGATCCTTGCCGTGGCCCAGGCCGCGAGGCGCTCGGTCTGCCTCGGGTGGTGGTCTGCCGCGGTCGGGGGCGGCGATATGGCGTCGTCGAGGCGGCCCGTCGCGAGCCTCGAGCCGGAAAACGCGGCCACGTCGATCACCTTGAAGCAGAGGCCGGTGCCGAGGGAGTCGGCGAGCTCGGTCGCGGACACGACGACGGCCGGGAGCCAGAACTTGCGCTCGGGCTCAGACAGGCTGTTCGGCGACGACAACGACGACGACTTTGTCGTTTTCGTCGTATTTTCCGAACGCGTCAGTTCGAGGAGGCGGTCGAAGCTGCCGTCGCCCGCGCCCCTCGCGGCCTTCCGTAGGGCCTCCTTGAGGCTCTCGGGGGTGGCTCTCGCAAGGGCCCTCGCCTCGCCGACGACGGCCGCGAAGTGGTCGGGGGCATCGAGCGTCAACGACGCGAGGGCCCGCGGCGCGTCGCTTACAGGCTCGTCGACGAAGGCTCGTCTTCGCGATCGCAATACGGCGAGCCCGAGAAAGAAGACCGTCGCCGCGTCCGAGGCCAAGACCACATCCAACACGCGATGCGCGAGCTCGGTGGTCGCCGCGGGCCGCGTCATGAGGGTGACGAGCCAAGGCGTAGCGTAGACGGCCGGACTCAGACCCGCGTCGCACAATCTCGACGCCAGACCGGGATCGTGGTACGCGACTAACGAGCCGTAGAGCCGCGACGCGTGGAGCAGCGAATCCTGGGCGTAGAGCCCCCAGACCCGCCCCACGAGCCCGGAAAACACGGCGTGGCCGAGGGGGTCCCGCCCGTCCCAGAGGGCGGCGACCGGCGCCGCGATTTCGTTCAGGCCTTGCACGTACGCGACGCCGCGCCTCTCGCACACCGTCACGAGGAGCGACCGCAGCCGCTCCCGCCCGATTTCGCTCCGGAACAATTCCTCGCCCTGCCGCGTCCGCCGCACGTCCGCCTCGAGAGTTCGGGAGTCCACGACTTCTTGGGGGGGGGGGCTCTCTCTTCGCCGCGCGGGCGGCGGCTGGGGGCCCAGCAATACCGACCACAGCTTTAATCGCACGCTCTCCGGCAACCCCGGGACACCCGATCCGACCAGCCCCCGCACCGTCTCGCGATCCTCCCCGCGATCAAGCGCGGCGACCACGCGCGCCTCCATTATGACATTCCTCCTCTCCTAGGGTTTTGTGTTGTTGTTAGGTTCCCCCCCGTTGATTTTTTTTTGTTCCCAACAACAACAACAACAACAACAACAAGATGGGTCGCGGCATGTCGATGGAGGAGAAAAAAAAGGTGCTGCTCAAGGTGTACCACACAAAGCTCGAGCCTCTGAGCATAAAAGAGCTCGAGAAGGAAGGCGCCAAGGCCGGGCTCTTCGAGAAGCAGGTCAAGGAGATCAACGCGGTCCTCCTCGACGAGAACCTCGTCAACCAGGACAAGATCGGCCAGGCAAACGTCTTCTGGTCGTTCCCTGCTGCTCAGGGCGCTTCGCTTCGGGCCCAGCTCCAAACCGCCAAGCGGAAGCTCGCCGAGGCCCACCAGCGCGTCGCGGCGGCCAAGGAGGCCGAGGCCGACGCGCTCGTCGGCCGCGAGGACGAAGACGGCACGCGCTCCGCAAAGCTCCGCAAGCTCGGGAACCTCGTCGCGAAAAAAAAGGCCATCGAGGCCGATCTCGCCGCCCTCAAGGAGAACGATCCCGAGGAACTCGAACGGCTCACGCGGAGCGCTGCCGAGTTCAAGGAGCACGCCGAGCGGTGGACCGAAAACCTCTTCGCCCTCAAACACTGGCTCATCAAGAAAAAGGGCGCGCATCCCCAGCAGGTCGACAGCCTCTTCAAGTCCGTCGACCTCCCGGCAAACCTCGACCTCGACTAATAATAATAATCAGGAGGGGGCGATCGACTCGGCTCTCCGAGCCGTTTGGAGTTGAAGTCGAAAACACTAACGATCGATTGAGATTCGATTCGTTCGCGCGGTACCAAACCCAACCCACCCCACCCCACTTGGAGTTGAAGTCGAAAACACTAACCAGTACATAAGTGAGTCAGAAAAGGCGACGTCCGCGATGGCATCATCATCGCCGCTGAGCTTTGTCGTCGCGCTGCTGCTGCTAGTGACGAACAATGCCAAGGGGCTCGCGACGCAGGAGCGGATGTCGCTCGGGGGACTGCGGCGGCGGACCAGCAAAGTCGCGGCGCAGGCGGAGCAACAGGCGATCGAGCTCGCGACCCAGCCCTCCGGTGCGGAGTGCCAAGTCCGACTGAGCGAAGCGCGGTCGCGGGGGGTCCTCCCCCGGTTTGACGCGCTCGACGCGACGATTGTCAAGCTCGCGCTCCCGGCCGTGGCGAACTTCGTGATATTGCCTCTAGTAGGGACGGTGGACACTTTTTTTGTCGGTAGACTCGGAGACGAGCGCGCGCTCGCGGCCCTCGGCGCCGCCAACCAGGTGTTTTCGTCGGTGTTTTTCGTCGTATCCTTTTTACCCTCGGTCGTGACGCCCCTCGTCGCGGCCGCCAACGCCGCCGGCGACGAGGAGAAGTTGCGAGAACGCGTCGGCGAAGCGGCGTGGGTCTCGGCGGTGATCGGGGGGGTAGCGAGCATCGCCCTCGCGCTCAGACCCGGCGATGCCCTCGCCCTGGTACTGCCCGCGTCGGCCTCCGCCGCGACGCGCGACCTGGCTGTCGAGTACCTCGGAACGCGAGCGCTCGCTCTCGCGCCCGCGATGCTCGCTTTCGTCGGATTCGCTACCTTCCGCGGCCTCCTCGACGTCGTGACGCCCCTCCGCGTCTCGTTTGTGACCCAGTCTCTCAACGTCATCCTCGACCCAATCCTCATCTTCGCGCTCGACATGGGCGTCAAGGGCGCGGCCCTCGCGACGGCAGCCAGCGAAGTTTCGGCCGCCTTTTTTTACGCGATCCTCCTCTCGCGCCGCGGCATCGTGCGCTGGACGAGCCGGCGCTTTTGGGCCAACCCGCCCTCCCTCGTGTCCCTCGCCCCCCTCCTCCTCAACGGCGCCGGCGTCCTCAGCCGCAGCCTCGCGATGAACGCCGCGTTTCTCGCCGTCACGCGCGCGACCCAGGCGATCGACGCCTCGGGCGCCGCCGCCGCCGCCCACACGATCGCCATGCAAACCTGGCAGCTCGGCGGCGTCGTCCTCTTCGCGCTCTCCGCGGTCTCCTCGATTCTCGTCCCCGCAAAGCTCAACGCCCCCCTCGCGTCGGGCGGCGGTTCCGTCGCCGCCAAGCGCGCCGCCGACCGCATGCTCGGCTGGGGCGCCTCGGCCGGCATTCTCCTCGCCGCCCTCCAGCTCGCAGCCCTCCCCCTCTTGAATCTCTTCACCCCCGTCGAAGCCGTCCGCGACGCCGCCAGGGCCCCCGCCATCATTGGCGCGGTACTCCAAATCATGAACGGCCTCACCTTCGTCGGCGAGGGCATCATGCAGGTTCGTCGTTCGCGCGGCGGTGGACGCCGCTGCCGCCGCCTTGAAATAGTAAGGAAGGCTCTCACCTTTTTTTTCTTCGCGCGCAGGGCCACTCGGCCTTCTTCCGCCTCGCGCTTAACTCCGCCGTCGCCTCCGCCGCCATGGTCGCCTCCATCCACAAGTTCGGGACCACCCTCGTCGGGATCTGGCTCAGCTTTGGCGTCTTCAACATCATCCGCCTCGTCGGCGCGATGCACCACCACCTCTTATCGGGGCCCCTCGCCCGGTCCAAACTCAAAGACCTCGACGACCCCTATTACGTGTGTCCCCCCTCGTAGTAGCAAGAGCACGCCACCTCTCCTCTGGCGTCGTCGTGGTGGTCCCCTAAAGCCCGGCCCAGCGGGCGAGAAGAAGGTGCTCCACCTCGAGGCCGCACCCGTCGACGGCCGCGTCGGGGTGGGCGCCGTCGAGCGTGGTCCCGAGCTCGCGCTGGACGAGCTCGCGGGCGTTCTGGTACTCCTCCGCCTCCTTGGCATCTCCGCCGCCGCCTCCTCCTCCTCCTCCTCCTCCTCCTTGCGCCGCCGCCGCCGCCGCCGCCGCGGGTCCTCCTTCACTGCTGCTGCTGCTGCTGCTGCTGCTGCTAGAGGGAGTCTGCTCCGCTGGTCGTGGGTTTCGCTGCTGCTGGTCGCATATCGCGTCGAAGGCTTTGGAAACGTCGTTTCTGGAAGCGGCGAGAGCCGAGACCAGCGTATCCAGGGGGGTCTGTGGCGGTGCCATCTCGCGGAGCGAATCCAAGGCCCTCGCGTCGAGGGCCTGGAGGCGGCGGCGCTTGGTGCGGGAATCGAAGACTCGCGCGGCCGCACCGTTTAGGTCGCCCTCCGCGCGGCGGAGCGCGGCCGCGGCCTCGTGGCGCGAGGCCCCGAGAAGCACTAATTGCTGGAGGGCTTGGTCGTCGACGGCGAGGCCTCCGAGCAAGGCCCGCGCGTCCCGAAAGTCTCGCGAGGCGTCGCCGCCGCGCGCCGCGACGGCGATTCCGCGCAGCAACCTGAGCCTGGCGACGGGGATCATCTCTGGAGGGATTTTGCGGCCCCGGCGCGCGGCCTCGATTGAAGCGTCGACGAAGCGCTGGTCGAGCTTGCGGTTCAAGGCCTCCTCGGCGATCGCGAGGCGCCGTTCGGCGTCGTCGACGGCCGTGGGGTCGTCGAGCAAAGCGTACGCGCGACAGACGTCGAGGTGCAAGAGGCCGACGTTGTCGAGCTTTCGCGATAGGTCGGCCGGGCACCGGCTCAAGGCCTCGTCGGCTTGGACCAGCAGCACCAGGGCGCCGGCGGGGTCATCCTCCAGCAACTCGCGGCCCTTGGCGGCGAGGGCGAGCCCCACGACCAGGTCCTTCTTGGCGTTTCCCGAGACGCCAAACCTCGCTCCGTCCGACGTCGAGAGGTCGAAGTCGTCCACCAGTCGCGCCGCCGCGCGTACTAGAGCTGACTGCGGCTTGTCGTCGTCCTCGTCGATGCCGGGCAAAACGAGCGCCCGGACCGCGCCGCGCCAGCCCTGGTCTTCGAGCGACGCGTCGTCTCGCAGCGCCTTGCCGCTCGCGAGGACGCGGCAGCGCGACGCTCCCGCCGCAGCCGCGAGAGACGCCCGCACGTCAGCCCCCCGGGTCTCGGGGTCGAAGCACGCCTCCACGACGCTCCCCGTATCGCATCGCCGCGCGCGGATCCGCACGCGCCGCCGCCGTTCTTCGAGCTTGCGGAGAGAGCGTTCGCGCAGGTCCCGGAGGACGGCGCCAACGGCCGAGGTGTCATCGCGCCCGAGGTGGGCGCTCACATCGGCCACGAGCTCCTCGGGCACACCCTCCTCCGCGTACGGCGCGGCCCACAGCTTTATCTTGCGAGCTTTGAGGTATGCGACGACGAGTTCCTCCTCCTCCATGCTCTCACACAACCTACTATAAGGGTTAGTAGAGATTCGTGGCGTTGTTGAAGATTCCGAGCCAGGAGGATTCCGTTGCTGCGTGCTTGATGAGCTCGAGGCCGTGGGCAGCCAGGAGCTCCTCGAGGTCGGTCCGACGCGGGAGCGCTTCGAAGCCCAGGTGAGCCCGATATCTCCGAATCGTCTCGGCCCAGTGCCTCGCCGCGCACGCGGGGCACAGGAGCTTCTCGTAGAGCTCGGTTGCGCGCTTCGCGAGATATCGCGCGACCG
>JAQMWT010000486.1:0-39833 GCA_029834535.1 Chrysophaeum taylorii | reverse complement strand
CGCCCTGTCCGCGCTAGCAGCACCTCCGTGCCGTCGCCACCTGCTACGCCCACACAGTCCGTAACACCCACTGCCACCAATACTTTCCCGGCGTCTGCCACACCCACGCCAAATTCCGTCGCCAACCTCGGGCCCGTCACCTACCCTCAGCCGCCGCTATCTGCCTCGCCTTCACGCGCATGCACCAACTCTGCACATCGGATGTCGCCCAGTTGCATACGCACCCGCGCTCAACACGCTCAAGCGCGTTGCTGCCGGCAAAACCGCGTCGCGCCTTGCGCCAGACTCCTGGCCCGCCACTCCCACTACGCAGCGGGTCCTTCTTCAGCACCAATTTCGAGCCTGGAAGCGATAACGTGCTCGTCGATCCCTGGCAATAATCCGCCGCTTCCTGCGCCACACGGCCGGCCGCTATGTCAGCTACCTCCGGGACCGCGCTTGTCCTATATGCTCCAGCCCTTGCTTACCCGTTGCCAAGTCCGCTGCTGTCGCGTGGTCCTGCACCACGCCTGCGTTGGTCAGTGGGCGCTAAGCAACCTCGCCGGCGACCAGGCGACCCTGACGTGGCGCCCACCAACCGCGCGCGCCTTCCGCCGTGCCCAAACTGCCGCAGTCCTATACGCATGGTCCGCCCTCATCAACGCTGGGTGTCTGTGCACTCTCTCCCCCAGGTCCGCGCTGCCGCACCCCACCGCATTTTCCCACTTGCTGCAGCCCTTGCCGCCACTACCGCCGATATCGCATTCGAGCGCGTATGCGCGACGCCGCCCTTGCCGCTCGAGCCGCTGCTGCTGCGGAACGCCATCTCGCCGCTATGCACGCTGCTGCTGCCGCTGCTGCGGCACTCCAACTCGACACGGGACGGGCCGCCGCCGCTGCTGCCAGCGCCGACGCTTACCTCGCCCATCGCGCTGCCGCCCACGCTGCTCAAGCTGCCCGTGCCGCCCGCTCTCCCACATGGCTCCCGCACGCGATCCACTGGCACCCGCAACACCCTACCACCACCCTCCCGCTGGCAACCGCCGCACCACTGCGTCTGGCAACCGCACTGCGAATGCAACAGCCAGCCGCCACACCCCTGCCGCTGGCACCCGGACCACCCCCACTACTAGCCCTCCACCACCCCCGCCGCTGCCGCCGGCAACCGCCGCGCCCCTGCCCCTGCCACCAGCCACCGCAACACCCCTCGTCATGGCTGCAGCCCCCACGAGCGCGTCTCCGGGCATTTTCTCCCATTGGGCCTCGGTCACATTCGGCGCCACCGTCTGTTGCCCCCGCCACCCTACGTCATCCGGGCCAGCCCCCTCCCTCCCGACACGCCGTCCACGTGACCTGAGCGATTTGCGCTCTGCGATCGACGAGGTCTCCATCAAAGACCTCATTATCGCCGTGCTCTTGCATTCGCACCATTCCCGCCCAATTCCGCGAGGCATGGGCGAGCGCAATGGCCGAGGTGTGTTCATGGTTTGAAGACGCCACTTCCGATAACGCTCGTGACCGTGCCCTCCTTTGGTACATGAGCCTTCACAGCCTACTTCTTCGGCGAGCACCACGAGGCGGCGCCCGTCGGCCCGACGTGCTCACTGACCGCTTTACAGCCTTCGCCGCAGGGCGTTACGACCTCCTCATTGACGGCTACCTCCACGACGTGACTCGCGTGCGCTCCCATGTACGCTCACGGGCGGCCCCCGACGATGACGCGGACGCACTTCGTGCATTGCGACTCGCTGAATCTGGCGACCTCTCTCGGGCGTGCCGTATTCTCACCAGCCTGGGCATCGCCGACCCATGCCACCCAGACGTCATGCGCCAACTCGTGTCCAAACATCCTGCTCGCAAGGAGGACCTTCACACTTTCCCCAACCACCCGCAAGGGCTCGCCACACTCTCGGTCGCCCTGCGTGAAACTTACCGCACGCTCCGGCCGAAGGCTGGTGTGGGCCCCGACCAGTGCCGCAATGAATTCCTCTCCGTTTTCGCCCAGCCCTTCCCGAGCAACGTCAAGGCACGCTCGGCGATGGACAAAATCGACAACCTTGAGACCTTGTTCGTTCGTGGAGCTCTTCCTGACTGGTATTACTTCATCACCACCACGGTAACCCTCATTCCGTTGGTAAAACGACGCGCCGCTGACGCTAACCAAGCACCTGACGTTCGACCTATCGGCATTGGCACCGTCCGCCGCCGTGCCACTGGACGGTGCCTTGTGCGTAGCCTCCACTCCGAGCTCTCTGAGGCACTGTACCCGATCAACGTTGCCGTCGGGGTCAAGGGCGGCCCCTCGCGCCTCGTCTTTGGCGTCCGCACCCACGCGGAGCAGTACCCCGACCAGGTCATCATCAAGCTGGACAACGCAACGCCTTCAACGAGCTCAAGCGCCGGACCGTCGTGGACAAACTCGCAAACCACGCCAACGCTAAGCTGCGTGCCTTTGGCCACTTTATGTTCAAGCAATTGCGGCCGGCATCCTGGGTGGCCCTCCACGGCCCCACCGGCCTCGATCGCGCCCCCTTCGACTCTCAAGAAGGCGGCCAGCAAGGCGACCCCACCTATCCACCGGCGTACTGTCTGGCAACGCATGACGCCGCTCAGGCCCTTGACACCCGCTTACGTTCATGTGCCGGCTACGCCCGATTTGGCATGGACGACGGCGTCATCTCTGGTTCCCCTCGTGAGGTTGTCGACCCCTCCTGCAGTACGCCCGCGACATCCAAGCTAGCGGCGAGGAGCCGCCTCGACAAGTGCGAGGCGTTCTGTCCGGCACTTGGCATGGGGCTTCTCGACCACCCCGATGTTCACGACCACGTCCAAGTTGCGCCTGACGGCACGCGTACTCTTGCTGGTATCCCCGTTGTCGCCGACGGCCTCGTAATCTACGGTGTGCCCATCGGCTCCCCGGCCACGCCGGAGATGCCTATGTCGAAGCTACCTTGCAACGCGAGGTTGACGCTCAGGTGAGCTACATGAGCCGTATTCGCACCAAGCTCCAGAACGTCTCCCTCCACTGCATGTACTCGTCGGGCCGCTACTGCATCGCCCCGCGCATGGACTACATCGCGCAACACTGCTACCCCACCAATGCCTTGAGCGCGCTCCGCCGCTTCGACGTTGCCGCCCTCAGCTTCGTCGCCACAGCACTTGGCGCAGATCCGCGTCAGGTTTTTGACTCCAACGGCATCGTCCTCCAACGCCTCCGTCTTCCTGCTCGAAGTGGGGGTGGCGGCATTCGCTTCTGCGCCGACCACAGCCCCGCCGCCTTTGTTGGCACGGCGGCCCAGGCCCTCCCACACCTCGTCGACCTTCGTGATCCTACGGGTGCCTTGGAGGTCCCTGGCACCTCCCCGCCTCGCCTCGGTCCTGGGTGCCACTTCTTTTCGCACAGGTAACGAGTTGCACCGTCGGCACCACCTCCTCGCATCCGGTTGCCGCCTGGGGCGGGCACTCGAGACTGCGTGGGACGGACTTCGGGCTGATCTCCGTACCACGCTGGCTTCCCACGGCGGCGCTGGTTCCGGCGACCCCGCCAACGTTCATCTCGTCGACGGTCCTCTCTCCCACGAATTCGTCTCCATGGGCGTCCTCGTCGACCCCACCATCTCGACACCCGTGCTCATACCCCAACTCCAGCGTGCTCTAACCTCCCAGCGCGAGACAGCTCGGGCCACTGCACTCCAGCGCCTTGCGGCCGCCCTTCCCATCACCGAAGCACTCGAGTAGCGGCGTCCTCATGGGATCGCTTCTCGACCACGTTCATCAGCTCGTGGCCCAGCTCTGGCCTTCAAATCCCCAACCGTTGCTGGGCTTAGATGTGTGCCCAGTACTTTGGCTACCCCTCTCCAGCTTGTTTGGGCCTCGTGGGCACTCGCATTCTGGGCACTGACGTCGTTCTCGACGCTCACGGCAAGGTGCTTCTCACGCAGGCCAACCTTGTCAACCGCGGAGGAGCGCGGACCACCTGGCATGACGGCCAGCTCGACTGCGTCCACGGCAGCGTCAAAGAGGCCGGCATCCCAGCCCTGTCCGAGGTTTTCGGCATCTTTGCTGACGTCGTCGCCCTACCATTCGCACGCGCCTCTACGGCCGGTACCGAGGCAATCTCGCCCGACGTCAAGTCGTCCCAGACATCCTCACCACGCTCGACAACAAGGAGCAACTCTACGACATCAAAACCCTCGCTTGGGTTCGTTGTACACCGCCCACGCCCTCCATCCCTCCCACCCGTCGCCTGTCGATCGGCGCGCAGCGCAAGTCCACTCCGAACACCTCGCTCACGCCCGCGGCATCGACGCCATCATCCCCAGCCGGGTACAGCACCACCGCCTGGCTTCTTGGGCCCTGTCGAACAGCGGCTACGTAGCTACGGCACCGTCGCCGGCCTCGTCTTTGGTGCCTTCGGTGAGGCCAGCGCGGCGTGCCACGCTCTCGCCCAAACATGCGCAGAGCGCATCGCTGCGCGAACCTGGGTGACAAGCGGCTGCGCCAACTTCACAGAGGCAAAGGCGGCCCAAACTCGCCGCATCTACCGTGAGTGGGGATCGCCAACGCATTAGGCCGGGCTCGCTGTGCCCTCACCGCCCTCACCCATGTCGCCGCCTCGGGAACCCCGCCCAGCCGCCCGATCCCAGCAGGACGTCACCCTTCGTCGCACATCGTCCGGCGGCGCATGCGTACGACCTACGGGCGGGGCCCGTCCTCTCTTCGCCTGCCCCACGCCTCGGCGATGACCCCGACTAGGTCCCGCGTACTTATCTCCGCCCGTCAGGCACATCCCTCATACCCCACAAACCCACCCACATCATTCATGCTCCCCACACACACCCCCCCCTCTTAGCAGTCGACATTTAAAGACAAACGAACAAACATCTGTCTTTAAATGTCGACTGCTAAGAGGGGGGTGTGTGTGGAACAAACATCTGTCGATTAGTAGTGTGAAGAAGCTATGACACTTACCCCTGCACCACGTATCCAGTATCCTTACGTCTTTCTCTTATCGCTAGTCTAACGCCTCATACCATTCGTAACATGGTACCAGGTGTCCAAGGTCGAACGCCCTGGGCTTGACTTCACGGACAACAGCGACTCCTCCTCGGCTTCAGTTCATTGCTACGTATCGGTTCGTTGTCGTCTATCATGTCCTCGATCGAAATGGGATAGCAAGCTTTAAAAACTCGATGCTTTCAGTGGTGAGCGACATCTTTTTCACCAAGGACCCGGCGCCTGGAAAACATGATCATTCCACCGGTGATCGCATTATCTTGACCACTGACACTTGGACTAGCATTTCCGCTTCTGGCTGCTCTGAAGAATTTGGTCTCAAGCAGCAACGCTGGTACAGTGCACTCTTCATGGCACTACCAATGCATGATACTGATCGTGCGGATATCCGTGAAAACCGCGATATGAACTTCACGCGGCTTTACAAACGCTGATGTTTACATGGGTCATGGAGATCGTGTCGCTCAGTCTGCAATTGGCTTCACTGCATTCCTTGGTGTGCAATAACATCGATGAACTTGAGTCTTTCTTAACAAGTTCATCACTGGTGTTCAAGTTGCTCGGCATCATCAAGATTTCCCTGACTCAAGTGCATTGCAATTGCTTCAAACGAAAATCCCCGACTCGCTCTTGTCTAAGGATCTCATTGCACTTGATCCTAAATTGCGCACATATGATGGTTTCGTTGATCGCCCACAGTAAAGTTTTGATTATCTTCAGACCAAGTCTGTGCACGTCCATGCTACGTTCCGTGAAAGTCCCCGTCATCGTGAACGTTCCAACTTTTACGGTCGCCATCCTTCTGAAAAGTATTTTCATCGCTTCAACGCTTTGCGCTCTCAACAACGTTCTAGTCCACGCCCCTCTTTTCGATCATCATTCCGTCACCCACCTTCATCTTCACGTGGTTTTCATCGCAAGCGCCAACGCCATACTGGTCTTTGTCACTTTTGTGGTATTCCTGGCCATCACCAGAAAGATTGTCATAAGCGTCAGCGCTATTTGCTCTCACAAGCTACCGCCCGCCCACGGCATCAACACCAATACCCACGTCGGTTGCATTCCCAATACCCACCTCGGTCCACTCCCCAATACCCACCTAGGCCCCATCCACCTTCTACCAACACCATCTTTCCCCCAATCCACCCTTGCCACCATCTCAATCCTCTCCGCCGCTTCTTGCGTTGCCACCCTCCACCACACCCTCTGTCCCGCCTTCCACCGCTGTCACCCTTCCTGACCCATCCCTTTGCACCCACCTACCCGTCCTACAATTTCCACCTTCTTCCATCTCCCCCTCCATTCACCAAGTCCTTTCCTCCACCAACGCCCTTACCGCTCTGCTCACCGCTCGTGAGCGCGGCTACCTTCACAGCACCAACCTTCGTCTCGTTGTCTATGATACCGGCGCCAACGTCAGCTTTTTAATTCTCCCGCTGGCTTCACTGACCTTGACAACACTCAACAGCATTCCATCACTTGTGCTATCGGCACTGGCTCTGTTTCCGGTTCTGGCACTGGTCACTTAACGTTCCCTTCAATTGGTCCTCTTGACAATCGTGGTCTTCCTTCTCCTGCACCCACTCTTTCCGCCCCTCATGGTATACGTCGCGTTTCCGCATACCCTCATCTCTCCTGGCCTTGGTGACAAACGGATTCTTTCGGATCATTCCCTTGAACAAGTTGGTTACGATTGCCACACCATTCAGGCCGTTGATCCTGCTTATCCGCAACGTATTTTACGTCACCGCCAAACGCATCACGTTATTCCCCTGCTTCGTCGCTGTGGTCTTCTTTTGATCGTCTGTTGGATCGGCAATACGACCGCTGCGCCCTACACGGACTACGTTTCACCTTTTGTGGCATTTTCTTCTTCCCCTCGTGTCCATGATCCTTGTGCGTTTCCCGCTGTGTCTCAACGCACTCAACTAACTTCGATCTTTGGCATGCTCGTCTTGGTCATTATAGTCCTCCCTATCTTCGGCGTTTGTCTTCTCTTGCTGTTGGCGCACCGTTTTTCCCGAGCTCCGCGTCGCTTTCTTTTTGTCCTGCTTGTGCTCTCGGTAAAATGCTGCGCATGTTGGCCAACGTAAAGCTCATGCTTCCACTTCGTCTCCTTCCTCCGAGCTTTGTCTCGTCCACGTGCCGTTGCGCCCTACCTTATTATCCACGCCGATCTCATGTTTGTTGGCGTCCCATCCTATATATCAAGATCGCGCGATCCTCACGTTTGTCGATGATCATACGCGCCGCCGCACGCGTTACTTTGCTCCACGACACGATGCCCTTACGAACGCTCGACAACTCGAACTTTTTCTGTCTACCGTGGTTCGCCCATTCGGATATCGCGTTGCCCTCATCTACACCGATCGTGACCGCTCTCTTATGGGCCAATTCGAAACCTTCTGTCTGGGCAACAATATTGCGCTTCGGCGCGCTCCGGCAGCACAGTCCAAAACTTCACAGGCTCACGCTTTTTCCGGTGTTGTGGAACGCTCTCATCGCGCAACCGCGGATATTACTCGCACTCTTTTGGTACATGCGCACCGTCCACCTGATTTTTGGCGTTGGGCCATGGAAACGGCTGACTTCATCTCTGAGCGTATGCCAAATGCCTCTAATCCTGGATATATGACGCCATATGAAATGCTACATGAAACACTCCCGCGTGTCGATTTTCTTCGTGTTTGGGGCTGTCCTGCTGCAATTCTTACTGGCGACAAATGGCCTACCAAAGCTATAACCGGTATCTTCATTGGGTATCCCTCTGCAGGCCCTGGATATCGCATATTGCTTCAACGCCCCACAGGTCCTGTCATCCACACCTCGATTGATGTTGTTTTTGACGAAAATTTCGCTCTGCGTAAGTCACTGTCCACCCAACCCCTTCCTCCGTCTCTCGTGGATTCTCGTTTTCCTGACTTGTTTTATTACGACCCTCGTCTATCTTCGGCCGTAGCCCCCATATCTTCTGTTTTTGATGCTCCGGAGCCGGCCTTATCGGGACTGATCACCCCAGAGTCACTGCCTACGTTGTTACCGGCCAATACGAAACGTGCACCATTACGTCGTGCCAAACGGGGCCGACCGCGCAAAGTCGACCAACGCGCGTTACAACAACCAACAAACTTTTTTACGGGCCATGTTTCATCCTGTCACAATGTTGATACGGGCCATTCTGATGTTGATACGGGCCATTCTGATGTCGATACGGGCCATTCTGTTTCCTCTGTCGCTTCTGTTTCCCCCTGTAACTCTTTGTATGTCTCTTCTGTTAGCTTTCGTTTGTTAGTTCATTATGTCTTCCTCCCCCTTTGTTTAGCTAACACCCTTGTTGATCCTCATGCACACGTTTATTACTCTGCTTCCGAAGAAATGTCCCAGTATTCAGACCTTGACGAAACTACTATCACTTCCACCCATTTACGTGAAGCTTTAGCTCCGACCAATCCTGAGCGTCCTGGCTGGTTGCAAGCCATCGCTAAAGAATACAGCTCTCTTGGTCAACTTGGTTGTTGGGATGTGATTCGCCTCCCTCAAACTTTTTCTGGCAACATTTGTACCCTCAAGTGGATCCTCCGCAAGAAGTATGACTCTGGCCGCTTCAAATCGTACAAGGCTCGCCTTGTCGTCCGCGGTTACACCCAGGTTCACGGCATTGATTATCATGACACCTACTCACCGGTTGCCAACATCGTCACGATCCGTTTCTTTCTGACCTTTGTCGCTGTTCATGACTGGGATTTGCACAAGTTGGATGTTAGCTCCGCTTTTATTCAAGCTCCCATTGACGAAGACATCTATGTCTGGCCACCCGAAGGCTATGCTCCTCGCCAACCCACCGATGGTTCCAAAATCGTTTACAAGCTCCGTCGCTCTTGGTATGGTTGCAAACAAGCTTGTCGCAATTGGTGGCTTTATTTGGAACGCTTCCTTCTCAATGATTGTGGCTTCGTCCGCGGATCTGGTGACACTCGCCATTACAAGCTCGTGCTCAATTCTACCGTGGTCCTCCGTCTCGTTTTGGTCGTTGATGATCTTCTTGTGGCGCACCCTCCTCATTGCATTGGCCATTACCAAGCCTTTTGCCTCCGTTTCCGCGCTTTCACTGACGTCAATGAACTCGATCTCACCTCTTACGTTGGTCTTCGCATTACGCGTGATCGCCCTCGCAGAACCCTCACTCTTGACCAATCCCATGCTATCCGTGAAATCCTTACCGAACATCGCTTCATCAACAGTAAACCCGAACTCACTCCCGCTCCCAAAGGTCTTCATCTTTCTGTGGCTGATTGTCCGGCTCCTGGTTCTCCAGATCACATTTTCATGGCACGCATCCCTTTTCGCCGTATTGTTGGCTGTGTCCTCTTCATCTCCATCATGACTCGCCCTGATATCACTTGGTCCGTCAATCAGTGTGCGCGTTTCCCCCACAATCCTGGTAAACCCCACTGGCACGCTTTATCCCACACTCTGCGTTATCTCAACGGTACTCAGGATCTTGCCCTTATTCTTGGTCGCGATTCTACCCTTCATCTCTGTGGTTATTCCGACTCCAGCTGGGCCGACGACCCTGATGACCGCCACTCTACAACTGGGTTTTGCTTCCTTCTCGGCGGCTCTATGATAGCCTACTGCTCCCGCTCGCAATACTTACTTGCTCGTTCTTCTTTCGAAGCTGAATTGCTTGCTCTTTACGCTGCTACTGCTGAGCTCTCTTGGCTTCTCAAACTTTTGGATGACTTTGATCTCCCTCGTCACACGGTCCCAATGTATGTTGATAATAGCACCACCGTCACCCAAGTTCGTCTCCAATGTCTCACACGGCGCACCCGCCATATTGACATTCGCTTTTACAGTACCGCCGAATATCATCGCAACCACATCATCGATCTCAAGCACATACCCCGCCTTCACAATCTTAGCGACATTTTCACCCGCAGTACGGAAGCTCCTTCCTTCCTCCGGCTTCGTGCTCGTTACCTCACTTCGTGATCTTCGCCCTGATCTCTGTTGTCTCTTTTTCTTGCCACAATGCCTCTGTGACGTCTTCCTCAGAGCTTCTCCTCTGTGAGCGTCTCACTTACCCCTTTTTCTTTTTCCTTCTTTTCCAGCACCTGTGTGAGGACCTCACTTACCCTTTTCCCCTTTCCTTCTTTTCCAGCACCTGTGTGAAGAAGCTATGACACTTACCCCTGCACCACGTATCCAGTATCCTTACGTCTTTAAATGTCGACTGCTGAGAGGGGGGTGTGTGTGGGGAGCATGAAGGATGTGGGTGGGTACTTACGTCTTTCTCTTATCGCTAGTCTAACGCCTCATACCATTCGTAACAAGTAGTTAAGACAAACAGACAAGCAGGCTCCCCACACACACCCCCCCCCTCTTAGCAGTCTTAACTACTAATCGACAGATGTTTGTCTGTCTGGCTGTCTGTCTGTTTGTCTGTTTGTTTGTCCCTCGATTTAGGGTAAGGATCAGGTAGGCGCGAGAGTAAGGATCAGGTAGGCGCGAGAGCCAGACAGTGATCCTCCAAGCCGTCTACGGCGACCTCGCAGACTATTTCCACGACCCGCGGCGGCTCTTTCAGCGCGCCATTCTCACGCCCCGTCGAAACGATGTTGTCGATGCTGACAACGCGCGCATGACCGCGGCCTTTTTTTCCCGGAGACGAGGCGTCGGAGTTCTTTTCGGCTGACTAGGCTGGGTCGGAAGACGACGCCTCGCTCTCAAGAGTCGAGTTTTGAACTCCCTGACAACCAACGGCATGCTGACTTTGATCGCGAGCTCAAAGTCTTCGCAACCTCGACCCGTCGCACGGCCACTGCAACGGTACCAGATACATGATCGATCGTGTCGTTGTCACCGAGGCTCCTCCAGCCTGTATCCCTTAAGGCCCGCCGACGCCAAACGATCACCAAGAGCCAGGGCCAGACGCCCCGCGAGGTCGGCATCCTCTTGGCGAAGCCCGTCTTCTGCCACGTCCAGCTCTACGTGGCTCTCTGTCGATCGGCAACCCCGAGGATATCCTCTTATTGGTCGACGACTCCACCCTACTCCACACGTGCTGCGCAATACTGATAAGCCCCCTCCCAGCGTCTACACGCGCACTATAGGTAAACTTACTGGGACCAGGTGAACTTACTGGAACCAGGTGAACTTACTGAGGTTAGAGATTGGGACTAGGAGAACTTAGTGACCAGGTGAACTTACTGGGGCTTTTAGAGTAAACTCAAAGCTTAGCGGCGTGTGCGGATCAAAGCAGCTTTGATTGGCGGGGGTGAGAGCGACGAGCTGGCAGGAGAGTGGGGTGAGTGTGGGTTTACGCCGAACTTACTGGGGTTAGAGATTGGGACTAGGTGAACTTACTGGCCTGCACTTGTCGACATTTAAAGACAAACAGACAAACAAACATCTGTCGATTAGTAGTTAGGAAGAGGGGCGTGTGTGTGGGGAGCATGAAGGATGTGGGTGGGTGTGTGGGGTAGGAGGGATGTGCCTGACGGGCTTTGTCCTGGAGGTCGCGGTTGGGCACCCTGCGGATTACGCGAGTCGAAACGTTCACGAGGGCGCCCCGAGGCTCGGGTGCGGTGACTCCGGTGCGGGTGTGGTCGGAGGGGGCGCGCTCGATGATGTATGTTTCGGAAGGTGCGTCGGTGGGTGCGACTACGTTCGGGCGCGCGATTCCGATGTTGCGGAGCGTGGGCGGCAACGCGTTGTGGGCGTCGAGGACTATGTACGCCATGGCGGACGGGGGTATCACGGCTGCTAGATGCTTCATTCGGTCCGTGACTGCGAGTTTACCCCATGCGAGATCGCGTGGCATCGTGAGAGCCTCCGTGAGCATCTCTAGTCTGAGCTCTTTGGTGTCCGAAGGCGTGGGTCCTGTTCGCACCCCGTTCCGCGTGATGGTGTATATCGGTGCCGTGGCATCTCGCGTGCATCCAAAGTTGTTGCGCTGGATGAGAGGCTGCGAAGGGTCGAGTCCGAGTTTGGCGGCGAAGGTATCCTGAATAGTGCCGCACGTTTTGGGACGTCGGATGAGCTGAAGAGGCCAGCTCGTGATGATCATGCGCCGACGGGTACTCATGGGGTCCGGCGTCGTCGTCCATAGATCGACGACGGTGATGAAACCTTGCCGCAGCGTGATTTTCGAGCGGATGGAAGGTTCCTGCTCGATGATCCAGCGTCCGACTCCGGAGAGCTGGAAAAGCTTGATAGTCCAGTTGGTCATGGAGACCCCTTTCCCGGCGTCGCGGGCCGTAAGGTTGCACAAGGCGGAATCTACGAATGTTTGCGTGCCAACAAAAAGTGCTGTGGGCCATAGGCTTTCATGCAGGTAACCTTTGACCAGAGATAAGACCCTGTCGTACCGACCGCCGAGGGTGTGCTGGACGACAGGTACTCCTGGAAAGTTTCTCTCATGGACTTCTTTGGCGGTGTCGGATGCGTCGATGACGAGCACGACCTTATACGCGGTTCCGAACCAGTAATTGCTCCGGTAGATACCCTGTGTGCCACCTCCAATACCGCCGAAGAACATCACGACGGGCGTCACGTTCTCAGGGATCCAGGAGAGCGCCTGGTGCTTGTCGATGATCGCTTGTTCGGCGCCCCGGGATTTCGGCGGTTCTTGCGACTGCGCCTTCGAGGCTTGCAGACGCGGCTTGATTGAAGACGTTCGAAATGCTTGGCCGTGTAGTTCTCCGGGGTCTGGAGTTGGGTAACTGGTGACCGAGACCGTGAAGGAGGCCGTGCCCTCGGGGTCGCTCTCGTGGGCGTTTCGAGGGTCGGCGCTTGGCAATGTGGTTGTCACCTGAACGTCTTCGCAGTTGATGATTCCCCCCGCGCGAGCTCTTGACCTGGGATGATCGACATCGGCGTGTCGTCCATCGACGATACGGCCACTGCGGCCGCGGTCGCGTCGGAGCGGTCACACGTCGAGCATGTCCCGGTGACGACGCCGAGGTGATCCACGCTTGGCGCGGTGGCGACGAAGGCTTCTCCGGGCTTCAGCGCTTGACTCAGCTTGACCGGGATGTTGTGGGTTCGACCAGGGTCGATGCGCTGGGAGCCGGTTGCGAACTCTCGGATCTCGGGCGCGGACGTTTTCGGGTCGTTGCTCGGCGTAGACGGGTCCTCGGCTAAGGTTACGGCGGCCGATGCTCGTTGGGGGGGGCGGCGAGAGGAGATCCTTCTCAGTGAGCAGTGGTGGCAGAGCTCTCTTGCCACCTTGACTCCGACTCTGCGTCATCGCTTGCCCTCGAAAACCGCAAATCGGCGCTACAACAGGGTGTCTTTCGTACGCTGCCCGATAAAGAGTGGGGGTGACCGAACGATTTCCCCAGCGTATGGAAGCTTCATCATCTGGAAGACTGTTTGGGTTCGCGAGAAGGAAATTTGGTCTCGGGGATAATCTACGACAGCGCCCAAGGCTCGGATGTCGCGGGCTCCCAGCAGAAGTTGTTTGTTGGTGTCTGCCACGATTGCGACTACCGGTACGGCCATTTCGTCCGAGACGGATACTCGCAGGGCGATCCACTCTGAAATCGAGGTCGTGTTCTTTCCCGATCCGACGAGCGTTCGCTCGAAAGGCAGCTTGCCGCTGTCCAGCAACATCCCTCGCCGTCGCATTAGGCGGGCGAGGTCGCGACAGATGTAGGTGACGTCGGCAATTCCGTCCACACCGATCACTGTGGCATACGATGAGTCGCCCGGCTTATTGAACACGGGGATGGGCATGAACGTCAGGCTGCCGGCTTCCAAGCAGTTAAGGACGCGCAGGTCTCTGCCGATCGTTTCGGCGTTGATGGAGGCGAAAGAGGAGTGCATGCACATCGCTTCGTCCTCCGTCCCTGCCATCGGCATCGATACGTGCGCGCATTCGGCGAAGAATCGGTGGGCTCTCGACCACCAGCTCTGTCGGCTCGTTCGTTCTGGCCCGTGTACTAAGTGCGAGACGGACTTGTAGTACGAATTCGAGTCCTATCGGATGGGAGGATCCGAGTGCATCAATTTCGTCGTATGCTGGGTGCTTGACGGAGTCGCTACCGGCATGCAGGAAACGGCGAAAGAGGGGGTGCACGGTCTCGCGGAGGTACACGATGAAGTCGGCTTCTTTTCCTTGGAGGTGAGGTTGCGTGACCTGATATAACTTCCCTTTCGTCGTATCGGTCGGATCTTTGTCTTGGTCTTTGAATTCTTGGAGTTTTGGCTCATAGACGTTCGCAAGGAAGTGCTTGCCGAACTTGCGGTAGACGCCCTTGTAGACGAAACGGCCTTGGAAATCTAGAGTATTGCCGGCGGTGGCATGGTTATCGGGGTCCTTGTCATATTCCTTGATACAGTGGCTTAGGAGAGCGCCTGCCAGATCGTTAGATCTGCGTAAGACGGACTCCCACGGGTAGAAGCCCTGGAGGAAGTATTGCGTAATGCCGGTTTCGAGCACGAGATCTTCAGCGAACAACTGCATAACGCGCATTTGGGGGTGACTTGAGCGCCGTCCATGGACTTGAGGACAGAGCTTGGTGGGTCACTAAAGGTGTTAGTCTTGTTTTTGGGGTCTTGTGGAGCCGTGGGAGGAGCAGTCGCAGCAGCGACGGCAGGTGGTGTTGTTCCTTGCGTAGCTTGCATTTGCCTCGTCATACCGCGAAGATCTTGAATGTCTTGTTGATGGTTGGCTCGCATGTTGGTCATCTCTTTTTGATGCCTTGCCTCTTGATCTTTTATCTCCTTTTGGAGTTCTTGATTTGTCGGCATCTTCTTGTTTTTTTTCAGGAACGTCAGGGAGCGGAACTCGACTGGAAATCCTGATACTCTGCTGATACCGGGACTGGTGCCCAATACCTAGAGAACAGTAATTTCAACTGTGTTACCCTTCAGCAGAGTGAGAGCAGTGGTAGTCTGCCCTCGTTCTGTCTCTAACAACGAGGACAGCACGGTGTGAATAACACAGCGTTTTTCTGAAATTAAAAGGTGCTAAAAGTAAGAGAGCTAACCCTAGGATAGGGGGGTACTAACCCTAAATCAAATTTTCTATCTCTAACCCGGGACTACGATCTTCCCTTTCGGATCCGCTCGGATGCTTCCAAGGACGGCCTGGGCGCGTATCTTTACCCACTCGAGGAAGTCAAGGACGACACCGGAAAGGTGACCCGAGAAGAACGAGTGATCGAGTATTGGAGCCGAGCTGTGCCGAAAGAAATGCGGAACTATGAGCCCCGTCGGCTAGAGCTACTGGCAGTTATTCTTTCTCTCGACCATTTTCGCTCTTACATTGAAGGGCACAAGACGGTCCTCGAAACGGATCACCGCAATTTGACGTTTTTACGGAAGGCGGCGCATTCGTCCGGTCAGTTGGCTCGATGGGCGATGCGACTTGCCAACTTTGATCCTGAACTGGGCTACAAACCAGGGAAGTCGCCGGGAATGAGTATCCCGGACTGCCCCTCTCGCAATCCCATCGATCGCGTTATCGAGACGGACGAGTTTGGTGAACCCTTAAATCAGGCCTATTTGGTGTGCCAAGAACTTCCTCGGCCCATCGATGACAAAGGAGTACCACTAGCTGGATGTCAGGTCATTTTGTCGTTTATCACGACTGAGTTGCCTGAGGATGAAGAAGAAGATGATCGCGACGACCCGATGCAGTTGGCTACGTCTCACGCCACGAGACAACGTCAGAAGAAGCGTCTGCGATCCCCGCCGAGTATTTTCCGAGATGCCGATGATTACCAAGAGTACATCGACAAGATTCCGGATAATTTGACTTTGGAAGAGATTGCCAAGGAACAGATCACTGACGCCACTTGCGAAGACATTCGCCATCGCATGGCTCAGGGGCATACTGTTCGCCGACAAGAGGCTAACATTCGCTATCAAGTTGTGAAGGGTGTCCTCTACCGTGTCGCACCTGATGTTCATCCAATGATAGTCGCTCCCCGCACCTTGCGGAAGCGCATCATCCGACTTTACCATGATACCCCTCTCAATGGTGGTCACATGGGTCGTGACAGTACCGTGCAATCGATACTTGAACGTTTTTGGTGGCCCCACATGTCAAATGAAGTGGGCAGATACATCGCTGGGTGTTTGGTGTGTAAGAAGTCCCGCACGCGAGAACCCAAGAGAGCCGGTCTTCTTCAGCAACCGGCGTATGACGGCGACTGCGCCGTCCTCTGCATGGATCTGTTCGGGCCTTTGCCCAGTGCAGGTCCCGAGACGTATCTCATGGTGTTCTTCGATCCATTTGCTCATTCCCCGATTCTCGACGTGCTGCATCATAAGACTGCTGAGGCGATCCTCGAGTCTTTCGTCGCGAATATCTTGTTCAAGGGGTACTTGCCTCTGATGATTTGTACCGACAATGGAAAAAAGAGTTCGTCAACAAGTTGATGGAAGAGTTTTGTCAGCTATTCAACATGCGGTATAGCACTATGTTTCCGTATCATGCTCAAGCGAATCCGGCTGAGCGGGTCAACCGCTTTATCAAGGCCTTTCTCCGTTCGTGCCTTCAGGACCGGCACATCACGGACTTTTTGCAGAATATATAGCGCTCTGCTATAATCGCAAATTCATCCCGGGTACGCAGATTTCTCCGTTCATGCTTCGCCTCAATCGACAGCCGCTGCTGCCGACTGATTACACGATCATGGATCTGGACGCCCGACGTTTGCCGGAAACTCGCTCTGATGTTGTGTCAGAGATCCGCGAGAAATTGAAGTTCTACACCGCTACGGTGAATGATGCTCGCAAGAAAGCTCTCCAGAAGCAAGGGCTCGCTTACATTGCGGACCATGTTGGTGTTGAGTATGAAGAGGGATCGCATGTTTCGCTCTACATTCCTTTTCTCCAGAACAAGCTTCGACCGGAATGGCGCGGCCCATTTATTATCGTGGAACGCCTGTCTCCTGTCACCTACAAGATCGAGTCTCTCGACCCTCCGCCCGAACGCCGTGATGTGCATTTTAGACACGCTCTTTACGGAGCCCTTATTTTTTTTTGGTACATACCCAAAAAATAAGGGTCATTCTTTACGGAAACGCCCTTATTTCCGCTATTATATACGTACTTTCTCTGTCTATTACAAGCATATTCGACCATAAACCCCGTTTGAGTCGGCAGGTTTTTTTGAGCGCGAAATCGGTCGATTTGGACCGGAGTTTCGCTCGGGCCTCCGAGGGGGTCCTCTTGGGCTGTCCGTGAAGGTACAAGTGACCCCGGGCGAGCCCGTATGACTTATATACACTATGCCGGAAGTTGGCGACTGTATGGCGAATCCAATCTCGACGCCCTACGTACCGCGAGCGGTCGGAAGCGACTCAAGTCGGACGGCAGAGCGGCCCCGATACGCGAGGGGACTGTTCCTGTCCTCTCGCCGCGCTTTTCGAGTGTCGAGGTCATCACCAGAGTCATGCATATAGCTAGTCAGCGACGTTATCCTCCAGAGTCAACGCGGATAGAATTGGCGCGTCGATCGCGCGATGGGAGGAGTGTATGCGCTTGAGACGCGCAGCCTCTCTTCGTTGAGCGATTTTGGCGTGTTCGAACTCGGCGGTGCCCACGTCCTCGCACCGGTAGACGAGTTTGTACTCGCGGGCGACGAGAGAGAGCCGCATGAGCCGGAGAGGCGGAAGGCTTTAGGGGGCCAATGCTGTCGAAGACGCGCTCACGTTGTCGGCGCGCCATCTCACTTTCTGTTCCGGTGTTAAGTTGGCGGTAGTACCGCCTTGACTGGCCCGACCATACTCAACGCCATCGCCGGCGAGCTCTGGGTGGAATTTCGCGACGAGAGTATGATGTGGCCACGGTCAAGAACGAGCTGCTGGAGGAGGTTGAGTTCGTTCTTGAAGTCCGGGCAATTGCCGAGGATCTCCTTGGTTGAGGTCCCAGGGACGATGTCGCCGACCTTGTCGAGCTGGCCACTGAGCGAGTGATACTTGTCCCAACGAGTGGTCGACCTCAATTAGGAACTGGTGACGAAGGTACCAAATCTCCATGACATCGAGGACGTCCTCGACCTGAAGGAGAAAATTGTCCGAGTCCCAGAAGCCTTGGTGCTGCTTGCCAACCTTGAGCGTCTAGAGAGCCGCAGACTGGAACCACTTGACGCCGCCGCGCTCAGATAGGAAGACCTTTTATAAACCAGTGGAGCCGGGTTCGTGTGAAGAGCGTTTCGTCCGTGGAGGCCATCAACAGTTGCAGGAGTGTCCAGCAGCACTTCTAATACGTGCGCTGCCGACATGTTGTCGCGCTCGTCGGCTCCTCCGCGAGGCGCCACCAGCGCCACGCGAAAATCAAGAGATATCGCAAACTCCAACCTCTGAAATTTACTCCCTAACCTTCCGCCTTTAACCTTTGAGTTTACTCTTAAACCCTTTAGTTTTCTCCCTTACCACTTAATTATACTCCCTAACCCTTTAATATTACTCCTTACCACCCAACGCCCTGCGTGCTCACCAGCTCACCCTGACACGACTAGTGCAGGAATTTGGGAGGGTTTTGGGTTAAACTTGATATTGGATGTCAAAGGGAGGTCGAGGACGCGTCGATCGGCATCCTGGCCTAAGGCAGTGGTGACGCTGAGCAGACTCTACAGACAAAAGCAGTTTTTACTCCTAGTCTAGATGTGTGCTATCGACGAATCCGTAGGCCGGGATACCGATCGAAGCGTCTTTGGCCCTCCTGGATGGCCGAACAACGAACTTGACACTAAACCCTCACAAAATCGTGCACTATGTTGTTTTGGTTCATGGTCGAATATGCTTGTAGTGATGAATCACGCGATGAAGGCCGGTCGCAAACGTAAGTGCGCTGGGATGACGGTGGGTGCTTCTGTTGTTCAACTTGTGCTTGCTGGGGCTGTTGCGGATGCAGCAACACACATCAAGCGGTTATTCCTGGAGTCCGCGGGCTGCCACCCAGTTGCAGGCAGTCGCCGCGTTGCGGGGCGCCTGGCTGCAACGGTGGGCGGCCGTGGGCCGGGTGAGGCCGCGTGAGTATCTGTGGGGGACGTGCCAGAAGGCGCGGAAAATGATGGCAGTGAAGGCGGCCTTCAGCGCGCTCGCTCTGGTGTGGATGTGCAGGTTGCTCGACGGGTGGAGCGGGGTGGAGCGGTGCGTTGGAAGTGGAGTTGTGCGCCAGCGCCAGCCAGGTCGGCGTCGAAGCCCTCCGGTCGTTCGTGGGCACGTTCGCCGCCAAGACGGGGTTGAGGGTACGCGCGCCGAGGCGCGTCAGCGGTGGGAGCGTGAGATGACGAGAGCTTGGTCTCCGAAGGATGGCTGGGGTTTAGCGCGCGTTTAGCGCGCAGAGACCATCGGCTCGCGGGACTCTGCGCCGAGCTCCTCGCCTGAGACTTCCAGAACTCGCTGCCCCCTGCGGCCTGGCGCGACCTCGCCCTCGACCTGGAGCTGGTCGCCGTGTCCTCCGAGCTTGACGACGAAAATTTGATGCGCGCAGTCGCGATGCTGTCGCGGCCGGTCGTACCTGACGTCAACCGCCGCGCCACGAACGTAGGTGTCCGCGTTGCGACTGCGCAGGCCGCTGGCCCGGGTCACGCTGCTGCACCTCCCAAATCAGGTGCTTCTTCTGCGGCCGATGCTCCTTTCGACCCCTCTTCACGACGATCGGCAGCTCTCCGTCGAACTGCTCGCCCTTCACGATCAACCGGGCGGTCCCGTACCTCATCCGCTCGTTCAACGTCTTCTTCGGGTTCGGCGTCCGCGCCACGACGCCCACACGACGCCCACCAGACCCCCCAGATATTAATATCCCCTTGGATGCAACCTGGGTTGGGAGTAGCGCCAAGCAAGACACAGGCGCATGACGACTCCATAAAGGGTGTCGGCACCAACGTAAAGTGATGGGATCCAAAGTAGCTGACACAAATGCCCAAGCTCAAGCGGAAGAATGCGCGAAAGCACCCAAGGTTCTTGGTTTGGCTGAAACTTATAAACTCTCTCAGGTGAAGTGCAGGCACGAATGGCTGAACAGCATGCGGTTTTTCGCAAAGTGCTCTATGGAAAACAGTTACCTCTCTGCTTTAATGACGTTTATCACTCTTTATGCGCTTTTTGGAAACGATTTGCGTCTATCTGTGACAGATACGTCTTCTGATCGAGGTTTTATAGTCTGTGCCTGGCTCTGCATCGCGCTTTTCTTACTGGAGATTATGTTCAACTCCTTCGCGTTCGACCATTATTTTGGAAGCTTTTATTTCTGGATTGACATCGTTTCGACGCTTTCAATCTTATCAGAGATTCCGATTGTATTGGATAACCTATCCTCTGTACTGTCTGGCGAGCGGGGATCCACAACGGAAATGATGAGAGCTGGCAAAGCTGGACGAGTAGGAACTCGTGCTTCACGAATTATCCGTATTGTTCGACTAGTAAGGATGGTCCGTGTCGTGAAGCTGTACAAAATGCATAATGCTAACGAAGCTCTGGTTGACGACACGTTGGAGGCCACCCAAGTCGGAAAGAAGTTAACAGAAGTGACAACGCGTAGACTGATTTTGATGATGTTGACTATGATCATGGTGTTGCCCTGGCTTCACTCATCCTCGCTCGTAGCCAATACTTACAACTTCCATCATAATTTTCTGAGGCACTTGCATCAGTATCCGCAGAATTACAACGCAACAGGCAACATCTCTGAGGGGTGTTTCAGAAATCTTGTTACGTTCTATGTCAAGAAGTCGTTGTTTCCTGTCTTGTATCTGGAAGTTTGTGAGCCCCAGGTTGGCTTTGCAGAATATGTCTATGCCGAAGAATGCAACACGACATGGTCTCATGGCACTCTGCGGCGTTGGGCACGTGATGAAACGGGTTTTTCTGGTAAGTTTATAAAAGAACCCAGACGTGGTCTTGGTAAGGATGGTGTGAAAGGGTCGCGTAGACGGGCGATGTCTGTTGCAAAGCGGACAAAACATCGCGCCTCCGAAATTCTAATCTCATCTCATGTCGGATGTTATGTGGCGGCTCCACCATTAGAGTTTTATGGCGGCTTGAAACTTGACGGCCCTACTGGAGGCGGACATATCGACCGGGAAGAACGTGACTATCGACAACGTTATCAGTCGCCCACGTGTTTGTCAGTTGCAGTTTTCTCTATCCGACGACAAGAAAGACTACTCTCTGGTTTAGCAATCCTGAAGACGCTCTTCATTATGTTGGTTTTGGTGTATGCTTCTGTCGAATTCAATCGCGATGCTCAAGCATTTGTGATAGGCCCTATTGAACGAATGATGACCTTGATCAAGAGATTGTCCGAGAATCCGCTGGATTCTGCCAATCTGGATTCTTCAACTTATCTCAATGTCGATAAAAAAAAAGTCCGGGATCAGGGTTATGAGACCATTCTCCTCGAACAGACTCTCGAACGCATTGGACAGCTCCTTCAAGTTGGTTTTGGTGCTGCTGGCGCCGAAATTATCGGCAAGAACATGAATTCGGGCTCAGGTAAATTAAATCCCATGATTGCTGGCAAGAAAATCACAGCCATCTACGGCTTCTGTGATATACGTCAGTTCACTGATACAACGGAATGTCTCCAGGAGGAGGTCATGGTTTATGTGAACAAGCTAGGCAACCTCGTGCACACAGTGACCCATTCATACTACGGAATGGCAAACAAAAACGTCGGAGATGCTTTCTTGCTATCTTGGAAGATATGTGATGGCTCAGTCAGTGGTTTTACCAGCTTCACGGATGAAGCTTCTGAAACCCAGCGCAATGCGGCAAATGAATCTATACTCTGTCATGCAACAAACGGATCTGCACGCATGAAGCGGCAAATAACCCCCTCACAGTTGGCTGATGCGGCGATCACGGCATTTTTGAAGTGCCAGATCGAGCTTGAAAATGAAAATGAAGATGGTTGCCTCACATGCTATGCTGCCTACGACGCAGTCGTGCGGCGCTTCGGACTCGGGTTCAAAATCGAGATGGGTTTTGGTATGCATGTTGGCTGGGCTATCGAGGGAGCAATTGGTTCCGATCTTAAAATTGATGCAACTTACCTTTCACCTCATGTGGAGATGTCTGACCGTCTCGAAGCTGCATCGAAAATCTTCAAAGCCAAGCTCAACTTATCGCATTGGTTGGTGAATCTAGCAACTCCAGACTTAAAGAAAGAGGTTCGTGCAATAGCCCATATTCGGTGCGATGGAGTACCGGTCCCTTTCATTGTGTACACATTTGATGTGACGAACAACGATAAGGACTTCGGAAGTATAGCAGGTACTGGTGACGAGAAGTCCAAAAGTCAACATATATTTAATTGGAATAAAGCGGAGTACAAACGTATCCAACGTGACCTTCATCCGGATTTCCGGCCGACTTTCGTGAAGGCATTCACCAAGTTCATTGCTGGTGACTGGACAGGTGCGAAGTCTGGTTTCAAGGAGTCACTGGCACTCAAGGGCAGAGACGGACCGTCAGAATACCTGATCAACTTCATGGCAAGCCGCAATGATATTGTCCCAGCAAACTGGGACGGAACCCATTATTTGGGTGGGTTCTAGCATCAATGCAGGAGGTCAGGAATGTGAAAACTGGCGAGCTTTCGCTCAGCTGCCCGCAGGGCCAAAATCCTGACTAGTGGCTCGACACATCCTGTGAGCGTTAATAGGAGCGGGCGGAGAGTGTCATTGGGTTTCACGAAATGCTCACAGCGTAACTTCGTGGTGGTGGCGAGATGTTTGCCGAGAGCGTATGAGTAACACTCGCATGAGGCTCATGTGTTTGATACTCTGCTAATCGAGTGGATGTTGCACATTTTACTTTGTAGTCATGGTGTTGCGACAAAGTTAAGGCGACAGCTAGACAAGCATTTTTCCAGGAGATTTTGATTTTGAAGTGCAGTGGTTAAAGAAGTGAAGAACCATCCCGCCTCTTCGTGTGAATTTGGCAGAAATGATCGGGGAACGTGGTCAGTTTCCCGACCCTCGGTGCACGACAGACGACACATAGAGATACGCGCAACTTTACACGTAGAAATTCGTACCTACGGGGCGCGCTGATCCATGAGCTGAGCTCGAGCACTACGCAGAGACCATATATTGTGTGAAGAGGGACGGGAAGGAGGTTAGGGAAAGATGTCGTTCTTAACGGACGGCACGAGAGCCAAGCTTGGGTCAGATAAGAAATGTGGGGGTCCCATGCCGGGTCCGAAAATCCCCAAGGACTGGCCCGGATTTTGAAGGACCCTGAAATACACCCCAAATGACCCCGATCTGCCTTGGAACGATCTCCGTAGCTGCCAAATTGAGAAAGTTCGTCGGGAACTTACGTTAGGGTCGGATAAGGCACGTGGGGATCTCGCGCCGTGGCCAAACAAGGACCGGCCGACATTTTGTCCGTCGTCAAGTTGACCTACACTGGCGTCGATTTTATAATGGAGCGAAGTCGGTAGCTGCCGATTTGGAGAATCTACATGGGGGTGAGGTATTATGGCCTCTCGGGGGAGTCGGGAGCCTAGGTGGCTATATTCTGCACGATACCATCGGCTCCAAATACAACACCCGGCGCATCGGGAACTGTAGACACAATGAGGGTCGTGCGGGCGTTTAGACTGCGCCTTTCGCGCGCTGGGGCCACTTCTATTGGCCCGGCCTTCACGCTGGGCACCCTCGGGGAAGACCTGCGTCGGGGCCCTCGAACACAGCCATTCGAAGTCGTCGTTGTCATTGACGACCATCGCGCCCTCCTCCCCCTCCCCCTCCTCATCGTATTCCTTGTCCTCGGACACAAAGCGCCAGGAAGCCGGCTTGGATTCGTTTACGAGTCACCCGCGGAAACCGTCGTTATACTACCCGCGCCGCAACGACGGGTCCTACAACGCGTGGGGTTTTTCCTTTTTTTGCGTGAGGGGACGAAAGGATGCCGACTTCACTATGGGGACTAGTTCCATCGCGACGATCTCGCGGCGTGGCGGCACATACTGCTTGAGTACAAATGAACATAGCTCAGCAATCCGTTGAGTATGTCTTAGTACAAACTGAAACATAGTTAACGGCTCGTACGAACTTTCTTATCCGACCCTGGTTATAGGAAACGAAGATACAACCCAGCCCCCGTCGTTATAGGAAACGAAGATACAACCCAGCCCGAGTTTCTTGCGACCGTCCTTGGAGTTTTCGTCGAATACCGCCTCTATGGTGTCGGCCATCCAGTAGCAACCCGGATGACCCGACAACTCCCAGAGAAACTCGACGCGCGGCCCAAACAACGCCATGTCGATCGTCGGTAGTGTGGCGGCAACTCCCGCCTCCTAAGGCTTACCCCTCTTCTAGCCCCCCCCCCTTATCAGGGGCACCCTACTCCGTTCTGATGATGTCAGTGTTCTCTATGACATCATCTTCCTTTTCCGTGACATGCGCCACCATGATTTCTGATTTTCGATATATCCTTGATCATAAAGCAACAGCCGGTCCTCAAGTTGAGAGGACCAGGCGCGGGAGTTGTTTGTGGTCGGGTGGCGGGAGAACGGCCATCCTCGTCCAGTGACCCCACCAAGGGCACGGACGCGAGCGGCGAGCCAGGATTCGAAGGCACGCCAGGTAGCCCCTAAAATTCTCCTTACGCCACTGGTGGTGGAGGAATACGAGATTCGAGCGACTATATCGGTCGCAACGAACTAGTGCATCTTGCATTCTCTACACGGTCCGGACAAGCCGTGCGCGCCCTGATCAAGCGCGCCGACAAGGAATTCCAGAAGGACCATTGCCGTGGGAAAGTTCCCCGGCCGGATACGTTAGTCGTCGGAAGTGACGACGCGCGATTCGGTGCTAGCCGACGCGCAACCCGGGTACCGCTGCCGCAGGCGAGCGGAGTGAGATCGCAACTCACGGATAAGGCATTGTTTGCCGGGCAGAGACGAGTTCTGCCGCCCACCGGACTGATAGATTTGTCGGTGGAAGACGCACGCAACGACGATATTACGCGTGTCGTGGACGATTAGAAGTTCCAGAGTCGAAGGAGCACGAGAACGACGACGACTCAACCATTTTGGACCCGCTCTGATCTCGGCCGACTAGAACGAGCCAGAGCCGATATGGAAGACGATGATGCTGCCGTCGAGCAGCTACGATATGAAGAACCGCCAAGCCGTCAGGATGAGACGAACGAGCGGAATGACGATGATGATAATGATGACGATGAAGAAGAGCACGATACAGAAGTTGACGAGGAAGATGAGTTAAACTACAACGACGGCAAGCCCACGGAGAGACCGACGGGAGGACGATCGACAGCTCCGTCAACGCGTGCAGAACCCCCGGACGCAACGATAATGAAAGAGTTCTATGAGGCTCACTTGCGGGAATTACGCGAAGAGAACGAACGCGCGCAAGAACAACTTTTAAAACAAATATGGGAAGACGACGAACGAAAAGAACTGCTACAACGGAAGGAGAAATAAGAACTAATAGAGCAACTGCGTCGGGCCAACGCTCGAGCAGACGCCTTCCAAGAGCAAGTAAGCTCGTTGACCCGTGAAAGAGACGAGTTGCGTACGCCGAGTCGATCAAGGCGAGCGAGCAGCCCGGAGTCCCGAGCTGAGGAAGAGCCGCCGACTACACGATCACGCGCGAAAGCTAGGAAGCCGCGCTATGAAGACGATGATGAAGAAGATAAGGAGGAGACGCGTGGCGCCGGAAGGATCGACACCCAAGAGTTCTTGATGGGTTTTACGGATCGACTCGCCAGCGCGTTAGCTAAACACGATCGCAACAAGGAGCGGCGATCAACCTCTGGATTAAAAACCGAAACTTTTAAACTGGTTCTCGATGGACGCGATCAGGACCAGTTCGATTTAGATGCGGGCGCGGTGATGAGTACGCTAGCCGAAGACCATTTCAGCTTGGAGAAACTCCGATATTTGCTTCCCGCGACCCTGCGCGACACAGTCGCACCGATTTTTCGAGAACACTTAAAGAAGTATGAAGACCTGTGTAAAGACCTCGATCACCCAGCGTCTTTCTATTTACGTCAGGATATCGACGATGAGGAGTACGGTTCCGTGGTACGACGGACACGACGATTGAACGAGAAGTATTGCCTCAAGATTTTGAAATATTTCCGAGGGAGTTGTCCGCTGCCGGTGACGGCAGAAGAATCATTACGAAAGTTACAATGCACGACCCAAGCGACCGTTCCGAAACGCTCTGGAGAACGTCACGTGCATACGTATTGCATTAAATTTCAGCAAGAAGCCATGGCGTACTGTTCCGTGGCCAACCGAGATCTCAACGATGTGGAGATCATATCTTACTTGATACGCGGACTGGAGTCCAGCGAATTGAAATCCCGCGTGCGAACGATGCGCAGCGGACACCCGACGACATATAAGACGTTCACGTCTACGTTGTCGCTGATTACACGGCTCGAGAACGACTTCGCAACAGCCATGGCGGAGAAGAACAGCCGAAACTCAATGAACCCATCGAGCGGGAAGCCGCAGAAGCCACCGCCTGGACGCGGAGGACGAGCTCTCGTCTCGGGAACGAAAGATAAAACGACGAAATATGAAGCCTTGCGCCTCGAAGAGAATCCGAAAAAGTGGTTCGAGAGGACGTGCAAGGACTGTGGGTTTTTCTTAGCGACCCACGACAAGGATGAACACGGGAACCGCGTCATTTGCAACCGCGAGCCCGACGACTATTATGTAGCGATGTGCAAATACATCGAAGACGGCAGAAAGCCCATTTCGCGAGGACGATGGGAGAGCCGACAAAGGAAAAATAATCACTCGCGTGACGACGGCAGTTCTAATGCCACCCTCGGTTCGAGCGCTGCTCACGATATTCAGAGCAGACTCAATGATATGGGCACGCAGCTAACCACGGTTATGGATACCGTGCAGCACTTAACAGATGGACACGGCCGATCGTCTTCGACACGACCGGGCCGTCGAGATAGCCGGAGCCCCCGACGCCACGACAAGAGCCGTAGCAGCTCGTGCCAGCGCCGACGGAAAGATAGCAGGAGCTCTAGCAGACATTCACGCCGCCGCCGGCGACGAAGATCTCGCGATCGCGATTCGGACGATGGTCGTTACCGAGAAGACTCGGGACAGTCGTCTACAACGTTCGCATTTACGACCCCTTGCGGTCAACAGATACCATTAGGAGTGACGGTGTACCCGAACACGGACACCCGCACCGACGACGCAGCCGACGCCCTTGCCGCGGCCGCATTCGAAGATCTTGCTCGCCCACCGATGGACGAGCCACCCAACGACGTGCTGACCAATCGTCGGTCTTTGGCACAGATTTATGAGCAGATGTCGAGCGATGAGCTCGAAGATTCGAGCGAGGAACTCGAAGCTCCACGATACTGGGAAGGCGATTCAGATTCGGAAGATGAAGAAGCTACACTTTGTGAACCAGTGTCCGCGATAACGTTATTTGACGAGTCGTCCACGGACGACCCACCGTTTATTTTTGATGAGGAAGCCCTCGATACCATCGGCTTATCTTTGGACCCTCCAGAGACGACCGCTGGCGACCGAACTGGCTGTGAGCCAGACATGGATTTCTGCAGTGATAGCTCGTGCGCGCATTCGACTGACGAGACGATGACCAGCGCGAGTAATGCAGACGACGATTTTACGATAGAGTTGACGTCGGGGACGACGCCATCTTTTCCTGCGGACCCCCCCGAAACGGTTTCGGTTACTACGGATCGAGACACGGATACGCCGCCGGAAGAAAAGGATAGATTTATGAAGAAGATTAGCAGCGTTCTCAAGTGGGACGAAGACGAGCCGACGTGGAACCTGCAGGATTGGTGGACGAGAACTCAGAATTTCTTGCTAAAGAAGCCACCAGAACAACCGCGCAGCTACAGACTCAAAGCCGCAGCTGACACGGAACCGATCGCCGATGCTGATGAGGATCAGCAGGCGACGAATGAATTCACAGATGCATTCTGGAACGACGAAATGAATGATTTATGGGAGGGGTCGTTTGCTTCCAAGGATTACGAAGACCAGGATCCCCTACCAGCGTTGATTCCCTCCGAGATTGTCTTGGAGGAAGAGCGGAAGCCGCCAGATAAAGAGGCTGACGCGAGCGTTATGGCGAAGACGCCAACAACAGATGATACGAAAGCTCAAGCCGCGGTATCGATGCCCAACCCCGGAGATGAGCGAGTCAGAGCCCGATGTGCTCACACTTCGTTGACGCCGCGAGACGGCAAGACGATCGAAGATGATTTGGTTACCCTCCGTCGTTTAGATACGGGTACTCTTACGTTTATAGCCTGTCACATCTACAGGGATCGTGACGGACCGAAATTCTCGACGACCATCGGTGTCGATGGTATGGCAGATGTTTCTTATATTTGCCGGGAAATGGTCAAAAAGTTGGCCAATGATCAGTTGATTTTCGCTCGAAGGTCAGAAGAAGATGAAAAGAAATGCCGCGAGATCACCGAAGCGGAGATCCGCCGCCGATATGAAAAGGTTCAATGGCTTCCAATCACTTATCGCAAGGTGGTGATGCTGTTCAGTGGAGCCGGAGGCAGTACTTTAGGTCTCCAACGAGCCAACGAAACGTGTGGGACGTCGCTTCGAGTCGTGCTAGCACTCGATGCGTCGGATACCGCCAACCAGATCCACCATAAGAATTTTCCGAACATTCCTGTGGTGCAGCACACACTGTGTGGTCGCTATGTTACAACCTTACGGTTGATCGAATCTTATTTACCCTACGCGGAATGGTCGTCGTCGATGTGTGTCGCGTCGCCACCCTGCGTACACTCCGCTCTGTGCAACTTGACCTCCAGAGATGTTGGGAAAGGAGTCACCGCTACCCACTGGACGATGAAATTATGCAAGATGGCTGGTTTCTTCATGTGGTTGATAGAGCAGGAGGCTTCGATTATTTCTTACGTTGCACGTTTGCACCCTTACGTGTACGTCGTCAATTTTTACGACATAACTCCCAGTTTGATGAGCTGTCGCGTGCGATTGTTGGTTTCCAGCCATCCGCTCCATTTGCGCGCAGTTCCAAAGACTTGCAAGAATATGCAGCAAGAGTTCGCCGCAGCACTTGGCTACGCCGACGAACGACATTTACTTCAGATGAACAATTTAGGATCATCACGAGCCGCGACAGACGCAGCTTACACCGTTACGCGTGTCCCGCTTCGCGTAGGACCGCACCGTTCCGATTACAGATCTCTGAATCTGAAAATGACTTCGGAGTTGCTGACGATGCCCCCTGATTTTGATTGGGCCGGCTTCTCCAGGACGACCTCGTTGAAACACTTGGCGTCCGTCGTGCCACCTGACACGATGGCCTTATTAGTGCTCGATCTGCACAACTCTGTGACCAAGGAATTTCACCTGAGCGGCGAAGCTTTGCCGTCAGCGTTGAGTCCTGCAGACCGACCGTTTGATTATTATTTGCAAATTGATGAAACCACCCTTCGTCACGTACAAGTTCCGCTGTTAAACACGCGCACACGTGTCGTAAGATGGGTGTCGACTGATGATCTCCAAGATCGCACCAAATGGAAACCTCCAGAGGTACCGTTGATTCCGCCTGCAACAGATGAGCCGGGGACGTCTCATGCTTCTTCTGCTGCCCCCGACAACCAAATTTAGACGTTCCGCCAGATCCTGAGCGAGATCGGGAACCGAAGATTAAGAGCGAGCCGAGTGTCCGTGTCAAAGGCGAGAGAATCAAAAAAAGCCACCCGGAAGTGAAACGAAAATACGAGAAAAGTTCGATGTGCCATGGAAAGATGCGCCGCGCGATGCTGAGAGTGCACCGCTGCCGCAAACTCCCGAGCATGTCAAGGACAACGAAGCAATGAAAGTTAAAATTCCTACGAAGGAAGAAGTTGACAAGGTTGTGCAGGAGCTGGGAATTCCTGACAATCCGCACTTAGATGACGAGGCGAAACTGATGCTCCGTCACTGTGTGCAATATTCTTGGGCCTTTTTCGACCCGATTATGAGACCTGTGGACTCGCCTCCTGTGTCTCTACGATTCAAAGACGCGAATCCGCGACCGATTAAGATGACGCCCTACCGATTGACGCCTGCGAAGCTCGATTGTCTCCGCAAGCAGATCAGCGAGTGGTGCCGGGATGGAGTCATTCGTCCGGCCAACTCACCTTGGGGCTTTCCTGTGTTGATGCTTCCGAAGAAAGGAGCTGAGATTGGAACGTCAAACGCGTTCCGTGCTGCAGTTGACTTACGTCAGCTCAACGATCAATTGGTCAATGACAGTTGGCCGAACATTCGACAAGATGATGCTTTAGCTTTTCTCGCCATGAGACGATGGCGGACATGCATCGATATTAGATGGGGATACCACAACCTTCGTCTGGATCCGGCAGCGCAGGACGCTGTCACGATGGTTAGCCCACTTGGCGCTCATAGTTTCTTGCGATTACCTCTAGGTGTGAAGACGGCCGGAGCTCTTTTCTGCAAGCAAATGGCGAGCGACCTTTCGAAATGGATGTATCAAGACTTGGTTGCGTTTGTTGACGATATTATGATGGGATCCGACGATCTTCATCGACATTTACAAGTTTTGATCGAAGTGATGTGTCATTTGGCACAGAGAGGGTACAGCGGTCGAACCGCGAAGTTCCACCTTCTCAAGGATGATATAGAATTTCTGGGACACATTTCTACCCCAGAAGGCTTGAAGCCGAATCCGATGACGCTGGAAGCACTGCAGAAGATGCCGATTCCAGGTACTTTACCGAATACTTCCCCGAAGACCCAGATACGCTCTTTCATCGGCATGAGTAATTACTGCCGGCGATATGTGAAGGGCTACTCGAAGATTGTGGAACCGCTGAGACGATTATGCCTCGAAGGTGTAAAGTTCGAGTGGACGCCCGAGTGTCAGAAAGCTTGGGATACGATTATTGAAGCTTTGGTTGATTCCCGTGGAGTCTACCACCCCGATTATGATCTGCCTTTTCAGATCCGATCCGATGCTTCCAAGGATGGACTTGGAGCATATCTCTTCCAGATTGTCGAAGTCAAGGACGATGCCGGAAGAGTGACTCGAGAAGAACGAGTGATTGAATATTGGAGCCGAGCTGTGCCGAAGGAGATGCGCAATTACGAGCCCCGTCGGCTAGAGCTGCTGGCAGTTATACTTTCTCTAGAGCACTTTCGAGCCTACATCGAAGGGCACCGTACTGTTTTGGAGACCGATCACCGAAATTTGACGTTTTTACGTAAGGCGACGCACTCGTCTGGGCAGCTTGCTCGTTGGGCGATGCGCCTCGCCAATTTTGACCCTGAACTTGGTTACAAGCCGGGAAAGTCACCGGGAATGAGTATCCCTGACTGTCTCTCCCGCAACCCGATAGATCATGTCATCGAGACTGACGAGTTTGGAGAACCTTTGAACCACGCTTATTTGGTGTTCCATGAGCTTCCCCGACCTGTTGATGACCGAGGAGTTCCCGTCTCCGGCTGCCACTTCATAATGTCGTTTATTACGACCGAACTGCCGGAAGACGAGGAAGAAGATCCTGAAAAGGATCCGATGAAATTGGCTGCGTCTCACGCTACGAGACAACGTCGGAAGAACCGTGCGCGCGATGAGCCACAGATCTTCAAGGACGCAGCCGCTTACAAAGATTATATCGATAAGATACCCGATAATATGACGCTCGCTGAGATCGCACGTGAGCAAGAATCTGATGCTACTTGCGAGGATATTCGCTACCGAATGGCCCATGGTCAGACGCCGCGACGTTCCCGAGCGAACGAACGATTCGAAGTCGTTAAAGATGTTCTTTACCGCATTTATGCTGATTTGCACCCGATGATTGTTGCACCTGCTACGTTGCGCAAGCGCATTATTCGACTCTACCATGACACTCCGGCTAACGGTGGTCATATGGGACGTCACAGTACCGTCCAGGCTATCCAAGAACGATTTTGGTGGCCTCACATGTCGAACGAAGTTGGAGTCTTCATTTCTGAATGTTTAGTTTGCCAGAAAGCTCGTACGCGTGAGCCGAAACGAGCTGGGCTCTTGCAGCAGCCCGTCTACGATGGTGATGGTGCTGTTCTTTGCATGGATTTATTTGGACCCTTGCCCAGCGCTGGTCCCGAGACGTATCTTCTAGTATTTTTTGATCCGTTCTCGCATTTCTTGATTCTGGATGTTTTGAACGATAAGACTGCTGAGTCTGTCCTCGAGTCTTTTGTCATTAACATCCTCCTCAAGGGCTACTTGCCCCAGATGATTCGTACCGACAACGGTAAAGAGTTCGTGAACAAGTTGATGCGCGAGTTTTGCCATCTCTTCAACACACGATACCAAACTACGATTCCCTATCATGCCCAGTCGAACCCGGCTGAGCGTGTCAACCGATTTATCAAGGCCTTCCTCCGTGCTTGCCTTCAAGGCCGGAACATCACGGATTGGCCTGACTTTGCTCATTATATTGCGTTTTGCTACAACCGCAAGTTTATTCCAGGCACGCAGATTTCTCCCTTTATGCTGCGCCTGAACCGTCAGCCGATGCTACCGACTGACTACACGCTTATAGATTTCGATACACGATTATTGCCGAAGACTCGCTCTGATGCAGCCGCCGAGACTCGCGAGCGATTGAAATATTATACAAAGATCGTCCGCGAGGCTCGTGATAAAGCTTTGAAGAAACAACGATTGGCTTACAATGCTGATCATGTTGATGTTGAATACAAGGAAGGATCGCACGTTTTGCTCTACATTCCTTTCCTTCAGAACAAACTTCGACCGGAATGGCGAGGGCCGTTTATTATCAAGGAACGCCTTTCCCCGGTCACCTATAGGATTGAGTCTCTCGACTCTCCGCCCGAAGAACGACGTGTTCATGTTAGTCAGATCACGCCTGTGATGGTACCTCCGATCGTTGATCAAACCATCCGCAAACCCGAAGAAACCTTCCGTGATGATTATCAGCACGGTAAGTTTGTTGTTTTCCGGATTCCCGACCGGAAGCGCTCCGATTGGCGCAAGAAGATTTATGTTGCTGAAGTTTACGAGCCTTACGATTATCAAAATGATCGTGTTGCTCTACATTTCTATTCCGATTTGGGTCCGAACGATGATGTCGCTTATTTCAAGCCGACCTCTCACCTTTCGCACCGCAAGCTCAAGCCCGAGTTCAAGGACGTTGAAGGTCGAAGTTTCACCGACAAGTCCCGAATTTCCTCCAACACAACTCCTTGTGTCACGGATTTCGCTCCGCACGAGATTGATGTGTTGATACCCAAGTTTACTTTACGCAGTGGCCGAGTTCCTGAACCGGTCATCACCCCCGTTTACCAGAAGATTCGTTCACGAGATGCTCGTAAGGCGAAGCCGCGCTCCTCGCGCTAGCACCTCGCTGGGGCAGCTCGAATTCTTACCAGGGGAGTCCTGTGGCGGCAACTCCCGCCTCCTAAGGCTTACCCCTCTTCTAGCCCCCCCCTTATCAGGGGCACCCTACTCCGTTCTGATGATGTCAGTGTTCTCTGAGACATCATCTTCCTTTTCCGTGACATGCGTCACCCTGATTTCTGATTTTCGATATATCCTTGATCATAAAGCAACAGCCGGTCCTCAAGTTGAGAGGACCAGGCGCGGGAGTTGTTTGTGGTCGGGTGGCGGGAGAACGGCCATCCTCGTCCAGTGACCCCACCAAGGGCACGGACGCGAGCGGCGAGCCAGGATTCGAAGGCACGCCAGGTAGCCCCTAAAATTCTCCTTACGCCACAGGTAGCTTCGAGCTGCCACTCGTTGTCCGCGTCCGCTTCCTCGGTTGGCGAGAGGCGCGGCACTCTACAACCTTGACCTTGAGCTCGTCAACGCGCAAGTGCCGCCTCGCGTCGAATTCGACACGCAGGGTCGTCGCGGTCCCGAACACTGGCAGCTGCAGTCGGCGCTCGCCCGGTACTACTGCCTCGGGGACCAACTAGTGGGAGTTGGCCTTGATGTGTTCGTGAACGTACTTGAGGTGCGCGTCGAGGAATTCGACGTTGGCCTCAAAACCGGCCTGTTCGATCGTCAGGTCCATGCCCAAGGTTTAAGACTTGGGTTTGAGGTCGCCTATGCCCATGCCGACGACGCACCTCTCGATTTTCGCCTTGAGGATGTTCGACCGCGCAGCGTCGCTCGGGAGCTGCTTAAGTCCCGCGTAGAGTCGCGTCTTGACCGTGGAGAGCTGGGTCCTCCCGAAGAGGGCATGCTCGTCGACGACAGGCTCAACTTTCATGGCATCCAGGGCCTTAGCGTAATCGTTCATCTTGCGCTCGAGGGCCTTCTCGACGGACACGGCGGCGCGACGGCGATGGTTCTGAATCGCCGCCTCCCGGCGCGCGGTAGCCTGCACCTTGTGGTTCTGCGGACCACGACGAGCCGCCTGCATCAACGCTCCTTGAACGTCGTCGCTGAGCGTGGCGAGGCGTCCTCCATCAACTCGATCACACGTTCTAGCCTTCATCGCCGTTCGACCAGCGACCTCGTCGGCGACGCGTCGCTGGTGCTTGACCGCAAAAATCGTGGCAGCGCGGTCGAAGATGTTGTCTTGTTGGCACGAGACGACACCGGCGCAGCTTTCGACGCTCATGTTGAAGAAGGCGGCGTTGTAATGCTTCAAGGTGCTAAACTCGTGTTCCACCGCGTGCCATTGAATGCCCTCTGGAGTTCCGACGTCTGGTTGACCGCCGCCCGTCGCCAACGTAGCGCATAGGTTGCCCCTCACGGCCGTTTCGCTTCGGCGGCTTACTGACAGCCCTCGCTAGAAACCCTAGTCGACTTTTCAAAACCAAGTAGGTCCGTTCCAAACGCCGCTGCGCCGGCCGTCGATGCTTATGGAGGAGGATAGACCAAACTCGCTGGGCGACCTCCTTTACACACATCCTTGTCATGGTATGCGGCGTCGTGGCGCGCGAATTTGTATGTGTCGCATGGGCGGCGGTGTTTGGGGGCTGTCCGAATTGAGGATGCGGTGCGCTTTTCTGGCCGAGCGCCGGCGAATTTAGGCCCTACTCCCATGAGGGGAGAAACGGCCCATGGCCCCCATGGGCCCCCATGGGCCGTTTCTCCCCTCATGGGAGTAGGGGGGCCATGGGCCGTTTCTCCCCTCATGGGAGTAGGGCCTAAATTCGCCGACGCTGGCCTCTTGTTCGCGCGCGCATGCCGTGATGGCGCCCTGGACGCAGAACCTCGAACCAACTATGCTGGTGGATGCGTTCAAGGACCTCAGCGACAAGGTCAATGGCGCACTCGAAGGCACTCCTTTCTGCGTGAAGCCCGGTCGCAGCTTTTGGGCTAGCCACCCTAAGTGCACCTCGTACGAGGTGCTCCAGCTCGAGCCCGAGGACTTCGACTAGGCCATGGAGGCGCTCGGCAACGGGAAGAAGCAGCCGTCGCTGCACGGCATCTACGGCGTCAAGGGCTCGAGGACGTAACCTGACCACAAACCCTTCGGCACGGACGAAAACAGCAGGCCCATAAATTGGTTTACTCTCTCCCAGAGAGATCCCGAGGCTACCGTCAAGGCCTGCCACGACCCGAAACGCCCCAAGGATTTTCAAGTCGATGAAGGTGCGCCTCGAAACATCCGCGCGAGTCTCCGCAGTTCACATACGGCCGGGGTCTCAACAAGGCACTCTGCGGATTCCGCGAACCAACGAAGACCACTTACCTCCTCGCTCAAGACAGTTACAAATTGCTACAGGATATCACATCCCTCTAAATTCTCCTCTCTGCAGCCTTCCTCTGAACGCCCTGCGTTTATATTTCGCGCGTCAAGGCGCTGTGATTAGCATACCCCCCCGTGTAATGGGCTGGCATGTAGCTAGATAATTAGTTGCGTTGATCTCACCCCTAACCAGGGTCGGATAAGAAAGTTCGTACGAGCCGTTAACTATGTTTCAGTTTGTACTAAGACATACTCAACGGATCGCTGAGCTATGTTCATTTGTACTCAAGCAGTATGTGCCGCCACGCCGCGAGATCGTCGCGATGGAACTAGTCCCCATAGTGAAGTCGGCATCCTTTCGTCCCCTCACGCAAAAAAAGGAAAAAGCCCACGCGTTGTAGGACCCGTCGTTGCGGCGCGGGCTAGTCTCGTTTTCTTATCCGACCCTACCCTAACCCTGCGATCGCTAACCGTTGGTTGCGATGGAGGACGGCGCCTAACACGCTTGCTCCCTGCGGCGGCCCCGGCCGTCCCGGAGTGAGACGGTGCCTGCTCGCCTCCCGGGCTGGCCGGTTAGCACCCGGAAAGTCCGCGCTGGGATGGGGTTCGCTCGGTTGGGCAGAACGCGACGGACAGGTCGATTGTTCGTGGACCAACACGTTTGCGGCCTGCGACGCTTTTGCACGACTTCGCACGAGACCGCGCGCAGTGGCGGTCCGTCATCAACGAGTCCTCGTCCCTCGCCTCTGCCCCAACTGCGTGATTTTCCTCTGTGATTCCGGATCGGCTCCTGCCTGTCCGGCCTGGCTCCCATGCTCGGTAGAGGTCTGAAGTTAGTTAGTTAGTTAGTTGATCTCATTTTATACATCGCAGGTTGCGCTGGTTGCCGGGCGTTGTACAGCGGGGCCTTCGTGAGCAACCACGAAAGCCTCTTTCTGGATGACATCGGCACGTGGACCATAATGCCCACCGATGAGCTCATGGAGACGGATGGTCACACGACAACAAAGGCAAAGGCAGAGATCGAGGTCGCCATCTAGAGCGTCGATCCCCTCTAGCGCGCCAACGCGCCTCTCTCCCCTCTCATCCGCTCCCGACTGACTCCTAGGTTGAGAGGCTCTGCGCCGCCTGTGACACCGTGTCAACCGCGGCTCGCAAGGTGTACCCGACCATCCACGTGCAGCTCAAGCTCCACATCATCAATGATCATGTCAAGTACACCGCCACACGCTGGCACACGGTCGGATTCTTCACCGAGGACGCCAGCAAGGCGATCCACAAGGTCGCCAACGAGATTAATCGTCGCTGCGCATTTGCCAGGCGACGGCAAGCAGGAGTCGGTGCTCAGAGTCTCGAAGTCCAGGGCCTGCAGGACCTCCAGGACAACAGGGTCTCTCGCCGTCAGCGTCGGGCGCGCGGGCCGGACACCAAGACGCCGAACACGTCGCGCTAGAGTCGGAGGCCACGGCGTCGTCAAGGGAGGGTTAGGTGCTTGAGCGAATGAGGCTTTCTAATGTGAGCTGCCACTAAGCCGCCGAAATTTGCGCTTTGAAACGGCCGTGCCCTCCCTCCAACGTGCTGCCGCGGCCCCAGGCCCGGAGCGCGTCGAGCATGGTCTTGGTCTCTGGATTATTGGTGTCAGTAGGAGACTAGAGCCGCGCCCAAACGGCCGCGACGTCGTGGATCGTGGACTGGCCGTCGACGGACAGCTTCGCCGACGCAGCCCGGGTCTCGAGGAACTGGGGGTATGTAGCGATCTCGGTGTCGAAGGCCTCGTACTCGGCGGTCGCGACGAGTTGTGGATTATGCTGGCAGACTCTAAAGGAGGCTGGCTGGAGCTCGAGAACCGTCGCGACGTCGGCTCCGTAGCGCTCCTGGTGAACTTGACGAACGAGGTGGAGCGCGTGGAGCGCTCGACGCAGATCGCCGAACCGATTGGCGATCGCCTTGGCCTCGCCAGACGCGCTCTGGTGGAGATCTCGTACGCGCCGAGCGCTCAGTTCTCCGTCTCGCCGCCTCGTTTGACGCGAACGTGGGTGGTAGCGATATCTTTGCCCTCGAGCGTCGACGCGTCCGTTGCCGCGTCGATGACGTCACCGTAGCCCAGCGCGAGGGCAACGGAGTTCCCGTGAAGGACGCCCATCTCGGAGCGCAGGTCGCGGATGAAGCGTTCGACAGGAGCTCCATGTCTCTCGCCCGCCGTGACCCGATCCTGCAGCTGCTCGAACTACTTCTCCTTGGCCTGGACACGGTCCTCGGCAAAGGCGAGGTCGATCTCCATTTGCTTCGCCTCCTGGTTGACGGCGGCGTAATTGTCCTTGAGTTGTCGCATGTCCCGAGGGTCCGATTTCTTCAGTCGGTTCCTCGTCCGCACCTCGGCCGCCGCCGCAGCCTGTCCTGCCGCCTCCTTTGACTGGGCCTTGGTCGTGTTGAGCTCGCCGATGGATTGCTGCACCTTCGCAGCATCGCGGTCGTACTGCTTCTCCGTCGCGGTAACTTGGCGCTCGTTCCGGACCCGGAGTCGCTCCTCCCGACGTGCGACCTCGTCCTCGTACTTCCGCTCAGCTTCAAGACGCCCCGCCTCGGCCATGGCCAACTCCACGACCTGGTTCCGTACGCGCTCGGCTGCGGTAGCGCGCACTTCTCGCACCGCCTTGGCGTCTTGAGCTGCTGGATCTGGTTGTCTCTTAGCGCGAGCACAACCGGAGCTAGGGTGATGACGACAACGGTTGTGAGAACTCTCTTCGAGCACACGAATTAATCGGCCGAGGGGGCTGTCGGCTCGTCGCTCGGATCGCCGGACGCTGGACACGATTCTCCGCGTCGCACCCGCCACGATGCCCTTAAGCCCGACGGTGACGGTCTGGGTGGTTGTCTTTCGCGCGAAAAGTATCCCGGCGTCGGCGACGTCGTGCATGCTCTCGACAGTCCCAGCACCTCCTTGGACATTCCACCCCGCCAAGCAGTCCTGGACGACCTCGACCGAGTCGCCAGGACGAATCGTCGTTTCAAGTGCCGCGTGAGAGCGTCCGAGATCCGACGGATGATTGCTCGAATCGGTGCTTTTTCTCGATTCTTCGGCGCCAGATCCCGGCGACAATCCGTCGAGCAGACATAAAACCGGACCGGCAAGTCGCCCGATATGCACAAGGTCCGTTCGAGATCCAGGCGCGCCCCCCGTTTTCCCGACATGCGCACTCGCCATCAACCAAATCGTCGCGCCGTTCGCGCCTATCGACAGGCCTCTTCGGCCTTGGGCTTTCGGCGCCCAGTCTGCCCGGTCGGATGGGTCCGTGTGGCTTCCAGATGGGTGCGAAACCGCCTCCGGGCACGTTTCGACGGCCTCCATGGGCTTAGCGGCGGAGATCGGGTGCGATTCGTGTGACGTTCAAAGTCACACTGCCGCATTTCGGTTTTCATGAGGGTTTCTCGTTCTGTGTTCGAAATGGAGCTAGGGCCTAGTTTTAAGCTCTCTTATTCGACCCTATACATTATCTAGTGTAGGCGCCCGGGGTGGCGGCGGGCGTATTGAGGAGGAGGGCGTGGCGCGTAATCCATAGATTAGCGGGACGCCCGTCGCGTTTAGCCTGGTCCCCATGGCAGGTCTCGCGGCGTTAGTGACGCCGCTGCGGGAAGCGGAGGCGTTGGCCGCGGAAGCGGACTTCGCCGTAGACGCGAGCGGGGAGGTCTTCGTCTCACGTGGCGAATGGCCGTAACGCGGGCGGGTAGCGCGGCCAACGGGGCAGGCCCGTGCGTGGACGCGCTCGGGCCGAGGCCGGGTCGTCGGCCGTCGGCGCGCCCACGGGGGGGGCAGCGCGCTCGGTTGCTGGTCGTCGCGCGTTGTTCCTGGTCTTCGATCCGTAGGCGCTCAATCCGTAGGTCGTCGATGTTGCGACGTGGCCAGCGCATTCTAATCGACGTTCTCAGCCGCGGCCATCCCCAGGACGTGGCGCGACCCACCGTCCGGACCAGCGTCGATCGGGGCGCGACGCGTCGAGCTCGACGCGACGCCTCGACGAAAAAAAAAAAAGGGCCGCGGACTTTACGGCGAGCTTGTCGCCCGCTGTGGGGACGAGTCCCGAGGCCGCGTTCGCTGACGGCGGTGGCCGCTCGCAGCGGCGACGGGACCGAAAAAGGACGCCGGCACGCATCCATATCGAGCGCTGCGGCTTCGGG
>JAQMWT010000485.1:0-52300 GCA_029834535.1 Chrysophaeum taylorii | reverse complement strand
TTCTTGTAGCTGAGTTATATTCTTCAAGGCATCAGATAATTGTTGGTCTCGTTCCATCAATTGCTGATCACTTTCCGTGATACGTGAAGATAGAGATTGAACTTCTTCTTTTAACTGGCGCAAAGACTCAATTACATTATCGTTAAGTTCGTCTGGCGTGGGTTCAACTGGTGCAGGTTCGACTGGTGCAGGTTTTTTATCCTCAGACAATTTAGTGTCTGAAAATGCGTCTATTATGGCAGAAGGATAACCAACCTGAATTAGTACGTTTTTGAAGGCGGTCTGATGCTCGGGTGATAGTTGAAGAAAGTAATCCAACATAGGCGGTAACATCTCGTGAGAAGTGTCATTAAACTGGTGAAAGACATCATTAACGAAACTTTCAATGAGCACATCAAGTAGCTCATCAGGATTGGTCACGACACAGACTTTATCTTCGACAGACTGTAGTAATGACCAAGCCGCTACAAGAATCTCGAGATTGACATTCGAGATATAAGGCAGCTGTAGCAAGAGGGGTGCGTTATCGTTAGGATTCACAATAATTTTAGAAGCATTCAGATTATGGGTTGCCATACATTTCATGAGCGCCTCTTTAAGCAGCTTGTTGATTGCAATGGACTTCCCAAAACGGAGAATGATGGCTCTCATGTGTGCAGCTGGATCATTACAGCAAGAAAGATGAAACGACTGAAGACTGTTCCTAATTAACGCTGTCCCGTGCTGTGACAAATTACACATGACACAGATCAAAATGAAAAAATGGACGCGGTACGTCAAAACAATGCGAAGCATGTTGATCCGACGCAAGATGGTCCTCGATGATTTTAATGATTTTGTCCATTTTAATTTCATCTTCGGTGCAAATGGCGAGTACAAGGGGCGTACCCGGCGCATCGGTTTTATTGAAACATTTCGTACACATTATGTGTACTTTGACAACGCCTTTAATGGGTGGGTATCGATGCAATCGAATACCCTCGTTTGCCGGTATGTTAGGAGCATTACGTATGCGCTTCGCCTTTAGACACAATAGAGAGCTCAGGAAGTGGAGGTTGTCAACGCAGTTATTTTGTTGTGCCTCAGTAAGTAATTGTTGGATGGATTGATGCCAACATTGAGGATTCTTAGGTGACGGTAGCAAAAAATCAGGTGGCTGGGCGCCAAGCGAGAGAACGTTCCCAGACATCATCGCCATAGCATCGAATTTACAATGCTTTAGAAGAAAGTATTCGGTGTTTGCAACATGAGATTTAGTATGGTGCGGTGTTGTTTGTGACCTGGGAGTCACTGGCGAGAACTGATTTCCTTGAGCAACAGAGAGATACGTTTGATGCTTCCGATTAGGAGAACCAGTGGGAGCAATTCCTGGGTTTAGAGCATTAAACGGAGAAGATAATGATGATATGCCGCCACGTCCACGGTTCAATACAGAATAACGTCGGCTCGCAGCATCCTTGTTCTTGGCAGGATTCATTTTATAGAAGTCCTCACATTGCGTATTTCATTTCACATTTTGGCGAGCCACGATGCCGCTTTCCATGAGGGTTAGTTTAACGTCATTTCGGACATAGTGAAGGGTAAGGATTAAGCATCTTGCTGAGCTATGGGTTGTTGTAAACCAAGTAACGTGCGGAATCTAGTGAAAAGCGGAGCACCAAAGGGTTTAGTGAATCCATCAGCGATATTCTGAGTGCCGGAAACATGATGTAAGCGAATGCGTTTTAGATGTACGTAATCACGAATACGAAACCAGCGTGTGCTAATAGCTTTGGCTTTAGTCGCACTGTCAGGATTGTTTGATAGAAGGACAGCAGAAGCAGAGTCCCCAAGTATAGGGCTGTTACGCATGAATGACATGTCTAATGGGAGAGGGTTGTCATAAGCATCATAATCTAATAAGAAATCTTTCCCTGGACGTTGGCGAAGATAGTATTGTGGTTTTATAGCGAATGCCATTTCCGTTAACAATTTGCGTAACCAGACCACATCATCAGCACACATATTAAGGGCGATGAGTTCACTCTCATGCGTGGAAGTAGCTGTGATAGGCTGTAGTTTGGACTTCCAGGTGATGAGAGAACCGAACAAAAAGATGGCATAGCCAGTTGTAGATTTGCGGTCTTGTTCATAAGAGGGTGCGTTATCAGCATCGACGAACGCAACCAGTGGATCAAAGTGAATTTACTTGTTCTTTAGTGTAATCCAACATGGTTGCCATATCAGTACGATTGCCGATGAGAAGTCTAAGGTGGTCCATTAGAGCGGAAGAGCCAGAGTAGTACCATAGTCGAAGATTACGATTTTCAGGCTTGCGCAAGTAGCGAAGAGTTCCTGTTGATACTTGGGCATGCAAATATGCTGGATTATGCATTCCTCGGGAACAACGACTAAGGCTTTGTGATAAATCAGGGCGACACGCCAACTGTACAAAAGTAAGCTTGCCAAGTAAGGTTGAAAAGGTGTGTAGGATGAACTTGTCCATATCAGAAGATGGCTCTCCAGTTTTATAAGTGGTTGAGGGTGACATAGGTGTAGAGGTAGGACGTAACTGCGTTAGAATGGGATACTCTTCAAACAATGCATCAATTTTAGCTTGACAGTCAAGTGAGATGGAACCATCAGTGGTACGCGTTATGCGCATACCTAAGAGAGTATGAACTTCTTCAAAGGTTTCGACTGAGTATTCCTTTTTCATGGCTTGCTGGAATTCACGACGTAGATTTTCCGAGGTACAAGTGATAACAACATCATCCACTGATAGCGTGCAAAGTAAAAACGTAGCGTCAGCTTGGACTTTAGCATAGATGCATGTATCTGTTCGAAAGCGGGTATAGCCTAATGCGTCAAAGAAACCATTTATGGTTTGGTTCCAAAGGGCAGGACTCTGTCGTAATCCATAAAGAGATTTAAGTAGTTTTGGGAGACGTCGTCCTTGATATTTTACATCTTCAGGATCGAGTAGGTAAATACCTTGTGGCAGTTTGACATAGACATGAGAATCTATGGGAGCTTGAACAAAAGCGTTAGGTACGTCTACGTGGTAGACGGGAAGTCGTAGGTGAGCTGCAAGCGCCAGAACACAACGGATGCCAGTGAGCTGCGCCATAGGACTAAATGTGTTAAAAAAGTCAGTGCCCAGAGAAGCTAAGAATCCTCGTAGGACCAATCGTGCTTTATGTTTGATGTATTCACCGGCAGCATTGGTTTTTATACGTAATACCAGTCGGGTATCAATAGGCTTGGAGTTGACCATGGGCAACGAGAGTTTAAAGCAGCCAAACTTAACAATATCAAAAATCTCCTTGGAAATAGCGGAGATATAAGCCTTACGATCAGCGTCTGAGAGACCTTTGAGGCAGGTCAACTCATATTCATCAATCTTGATATCTTTGGCTTGAATTTTATATTCGTCCGGACCAACAGTGCTGGGATCTTGAGCGTTGGTAAGATGGGTGATTGCGTAAGAAGCGACCTTATCGTTAGTGTGAGCGGGATCTGGATCTTCGACAAGTTGAATAACTAGTAGAGGGTCATCTCCAAGGTGTGCCTCAATGTAATGAGACTGCACGGTGATGTAGTCTTCGATGGCGGAGAGGTGAGGCTCGGAAGCACCATAAGAAGCATCATTATGATCCAAAATAGAATGGGGTGTTAGCAAAGCATAAGCATATTGAGCGGGAGGAACTCGAAAAGCTTGAGCGTGTTCGGAAATGAGATGAACGAGAGCACGAGGAAGGTGAAAGTCTGCGAGGCTGAAGTCGTCGAGGAGATGAACAGGAGTGGCATCCGTCGATGGATGGCTAAGGCTCCTATGACACATAGCTGAAGAAGACTGGGATAGCGCTTGGTAAACATGATGATGAAGGGATTGTGTAAATTCCCCCTCTGGAGGTATAGCCGTCCAGTGGATGCCATGAGCAATATGAAGGGAGTGGAGGGTGGGGTCGCAGAAAGTTATATACTGCTTGGAGAGGTCATACTTGAAGTCAGCAAGCGTACCACCAGCTTGTTTATAAGCGGCAACAGTTGGCGAAGCAATACGAGTAAGGACAGCCTTGAGATTAGTCTTGCGACGAGGTTGAGGGTGATGAGGACCACGGGTGAGACGAAGGACATCCTGGGAATAGAGAGACCGATAAGACGGTAAAAGGGGTAAAGTGTTGGAGGACACTTCAGATGTTGGAGGTGTGGTGACAGAAGCAGCGGGTGCAGAAGCAGCTGGAGCACATGCGGGAACGGGAGTAGGAGCATGGGCAAGAGAAGAAGGAGTCCCCCTCTCGTGTTCAATGTCGGTGGACATAGCATTCCCCCTCTGCGCCGCATCACTGGGGGTGCTGTGAACAGAGAAGGGGATGTCGGGTGAAGGTGCGGGTGGGGGATGTTGTTCATAATCAGGAGGAGATTTAGAAATAAGATGAGGAAAGGTAAGTTTAGAAGAAACACGTACTTGGCCGTTCTCAGGATTAAGGACAACATCAGCTAAGTGGTTAACATGGGGTGTGATTAACGGGTTTATAACATTAGCACCACATAAGTAGATATAGGGACGACATCGAGGTTCATATTTATGAAATTCATTAGGTTCCAAATGCAGATAACAAACAGAACCAAAAGGTTTGAGGTAATCTTGTTGGGGAACATTACATTGATCCAACAAAACTTGTTGGGGGCTTAGGACTTTATTATAAATACGTTCGAGGGAAACGTTAGGAAGGAGATTATACGATTGAACAGCATGTATAACAGCCCACGGGTAGTGTGGTGCCGGATCTGTTAGGGGGTGACCTTTATAGGATACATTAAGCATATGCCGGAGTCGTGTAGACGCGGCAGTTGCTATATGACCAACAGCGGCTTCTACTTCATGATTAAAAACATGTAAGGGGGGAAAGCAGACATATTAATACCATGTTCAACACGAAAGGGAGTAGTAACGTGTTGAGATAAGTAGGGTTTAAAAGAATCACAATAAATTTGTTTTAATTGTACATGAACATAAGTGGAGCAAAAGTTGCGAACAAACTCGAGGGCATTACAAAATTCACTAGCATTGGTGGTACGACAAAAGTACACTAACAAAAATTTAGAAATGAGACACTTAAAGACTATGATATGGCGAAAGGATCCCCATTCCGATAGGACAGATACGTAACCACCATCACATGCCCAGGCTTCACCAGGTTGAAAAACTTTTTCGAATGAAGGTTGCTTGGTAAGATGATGTGGATGAGGAAAGCGTTTTTTATGTAAAGTACAATCCACACAAAACTTACGGTAGGGCACATCTGAAGGATGATGTCCCGGACTGGCAATAACCTGAACAGCTTTTATAGCTTGGGAATCACTAGAATGATGTATATTGTGAAAATTGGTAGCACGTCGCTGAGCATCTCGAAATGCGAGGGTGCCTCTGGCATGAACTTTTCTGTCGAAGGAAGCATGTTTCTCATGTAACTGTCTTGGAGTTATGAGAGGAATATGTTTCGATTTTGTAGAAGATGATGTATCTGCGGATGGAGATGTTAGATAAGAAGACGTGAGCCACTGAATCGAGATGAAATAGTGGAAGTTCGTGGTTAGAAGCGAGATTATCACAACATTGAAAGATTTTATTAGAGATGTATAACATTGTGATGGAACTCTGGTGTAATATTAAGGATGTGTCAGTGGGAAATATGTTTGTGAAAAAGGTTGACCTATAGTTTTTGGTTAGAGAAGCGTGATCAGGGTCAAAGGATGGTGATAACGTTAATTTACGCAAATCATAGACAATCTGACACAAATGTGTATAAATTACATGATAGGTTCCAGCCGGAATAGCATTAGCGATTATGTCACAGCATAGATCCGGGGACAAAGACAGGAGAAAATTAATTTGGTACGCTGTGAAGTTATTGGCGCGTGCCAGTTCGCGAGTTGAATAATGTCGAATGCGATCAAGCCGTGGATCGTAAAGGATCATGTTAGCAAATCCACGAATAGTGGGAGTTGGGGTGTATATAGAATGAACTTTGGCGCCCATCTTTCTATCGCTAGATGTGATGAAGCCAAGGTACCTGCTTTGAGACAGATGCATGTCACTTAAAGCAAAAATTTTATCGATGAACTCGAGATGATTTTCCTGTGGATAAAAGATGAAAGAATCGTGAAGCACAGGTGAGGTGTAGGAAACCAATGTTTGTACTAGACGACGGGTGTCTTGAGTTTCATTATGATGGTGATAAGCTTGGCATAACCAAAGAAAACCGGTAACAGGATTGAGAGAAGCAGTCTTATCAATTCCTGTATCATGTGTTTGGAAGATGTAGGTTTCCCCAAATGCATTTATGTGTGCCTGATATTTAGAAGAGGAGTTAGAAATTATGATGTCTCCACCTATGTGTCTTCCACCAGTGATGTAAATGATGGAGGAAGTAGAGGATTTATTTAAGAATAACCTGTGAGATGGTTGGTTAGATTCGATAGTTGTAATACGAAAGGACACAGGTAATGTGGTAGAGTTTGGGAACAAGCGTCCCATAATATTATAGAGGAGGACAAAAGCCTTGAGTTCAATAGGAGAAGTCATACAAGAGAGGGGCTTTCTTGAATTCGTTAAGAATCCTAGGCGAAAGTTAGAAATGCCCTCCATTTCATCTTGACTTGGATGTTCGACTGTTTTGTTTGAATGCAAACGGAGAAACAGCATGGTTAATGTCTCTAGCTCAGTAACTGTTAGGCGAACGGATCCTGTGCGACTGAAGTTGCTGTAAGTTTTGGGTATGGATATGGAAGGAAACAAATGGTATATCCGAGAAGACCTGCGTCCAAGGTTCGTCGATAATTAACTTGCGACTGATGGAGTTAGCGTGATCTGCAATGTCCAGGAAGGAAGTGACTCGCTTATTAGGCCAGGAGAGCAAATCTAAAGGACCAGTATTATATTTGCGAGCAACAAGGATCCATCTTTCTCTGGCTTGATAATCTCCACACAAGTAACATGGAAAGCGATCACTTATATCCACCGTATAATTCATTGTAGAGAAGATAAGATTAGCAACTCGTATATGATCTTCATACGATGCAGAGTGTGGTGGCGTCATCTCCATAAAAAGAATGAGGGGCTTTAAAAGTTCAAGTACACTTAGAGCACTTGGAAACAAGGAGTCGTCCATATCGCGCTCGAAAGTTGAGATGGATCTCCCGTTGATTATGTTGCGATTGGTGCATGGAGATGTCAATTCCACTATATCAGTATAATATCTTGCACGTTCAGTGTCCGATGCTCGATGTAGGTATGTAAGGAACTTTGGTAGTGACGGGAAAACTTCGATGGAATTACCAAACCGTCTTCGTAGCATATGCGTAAGATTTTCGTCGCTCTCAACAAGAACTTTAACGTTGATGTTGATTTGCAAGTCATTGGAAGCACAAGCCAAGAAGGCAGGAGTGGACATCCCGGAGCAAAGTAGAGTTACAGTAGGTGCTCGTGAACTAGAAGATGTTGTTACCGTATGGAGCAGGCGTGTATTAACCTTGCGTCATACAGGAGGTGAGAAATGCTTGCGAACATAAGGCAACTGTGAATGCATGGACTCCAAAATGGTTTTGAGCCACGGGACGTAAATTACACGTTCGAGAAGGTTGGAATATAGTTTAAGCATCTCACGTTGTTCGTTAAAAGCACTTAATCTGAACTGTAAGGAGCGTAGTTCCATTTTTCGAGCTTTAGCTTGTTGTAACGAATAAATTGGGAGAGTGGGTAATAAGTTGTTTAATCTAAACAAAGTAATCTTGACATTGTCGTCAATCTTACTCTGGATAGATGATTGTCCTTTAAACTCAACCCCATAAAGGTGTATACCAAGTTTATCTTCTCCCCATTGAGTCATGCTGATGATGTGCAAATCAGGATCATTATGTTCGTTTTGTTTGGGTAGGAAAAGCGCAACGTCTAGCTTTACATATCCAACGTTAGGATGCTTTGGAAGAGCGGGGATGACGGTTCTTATTATCATGGCATGAGTGATACTTTGAGTATCAGTAGCCGTCTGGATAGCGGGTGACAAGGACTCGGGTAGTTTAACGATATGTATTGGATCGGCGTAACGTTTAAAGTTAATCACATGTTGAGAAGCACACGTATCAGCATATCCTGGCGTAGTCATTAGAGGTAAGTTGTACTCATTGTACAGTTTAAGCATTGTTGCGTAACAAGCATGTGTAGAACTTTGACCAAACACATACTGTGTCATGAAACTTTGCGTTTGTTCGGAAGGTACCACGACAAGTGTAAAACCATTGTTTAATTTCGGAAGCAACACAGGGGGATCTGTACCATCCTCATTCTCTTCGCTAGGTTGGTTATTGGGGAGCTCGGAGTGCATAGAGGTTTCCCGAGCTTGACGACGAACGATAGCATTCTGTGCCTTCGCATTTATGTGCTGCAGTAGCGGTTGAGGAATATTATCGATTTCATCATCTTTGCTAGATAGAAAAGCATGAAACATCTTTTCTGTTTCAGCAGTCCCCCTCTGCTCCGCATCACTGGGGGACGCTGCAGGAGCAGAAATTTCAACTTGATCCTTTTCTTCTATGACATGTGATTCTTTATTGGTCTCTAAGAAGTTCGAGATGGTGTTGGACATAGTACCGACTCTTGACAAGTATAGATGAACTTGAGTGGCTTCTTCAGGATCGAGAGACTGTGTAGAGGCTTGGGAGGCGGTTGTCCAAAGGGTACTCAGCAAGCTCTTCATTTCGCCCTGTACCATTTTATAATCGGTAGAGGGATTTGGATTTGCTTCCTGTAATTTACCAAACAGGTGGCGAAGACGGTCAACTTGACAAGTAGCCCTGTCCATTAGTGACATATTGGAGCGTGAGTTGCGGTTAGTGGATAGTGAGTAGACAGGACGGTCGAAACTGGTGCCTTTAATATTATAATTTGAGGGTGGACGATAGTAGGACGTGTCTCGAGGTGAAATTGTCGATGCTTTATCTTTTGCATTACGAAGCTTACGAGCATTAAAACCAGACTGTCCAGCGACAGTAGCTAACAATGAGTAAGCGTTGTTTAGAGAATCGTGAGATTGATGAATAGTATCCATCAGTAATACCTTAGGTGGCTTGGTAGCGGTAGTACCAGGGATATATGGAATCCATGATGCGGGTTTATCCAAGCGTCGGTTAGATGAAAACTTTGTCTCATTGTATATCTTTAACAAGAACTCCAATAACGGACGAACATCATTGGGATCAACTAGCTTTAAAACTTCAGGATCGTGAGTCGAGTTGTTCCCCGAGCGTGTTTCGTAAAGTTTACACCAGTCTAATAGGGACTGAGAGTAGCGCTCGTGATCAGCAGGATTAGCGTAAAGACGATAAAGCTCTTCGTGAGCTTTAAGTGCAATTATAGAGTCATTAAATTGGATTGAAGCTTCTTCAGCATTTAGTTGATTTGCCTGAGTTTGGAAAGCAAGGAGTTGTTCGACAAATACATGAGCATACCAATTAACATTTAAGGACATTCGATTAAACTGAGATTTAAGTTCAGTGACATCTGTACAAGATACAGTTTCGTAATAATGGTAAGCTAGAAGTGTTAATGCACGCAATTTGTTAGGGTGTGCAGTAAACGAGTAAATTTTCTTTAACTGCGGCCACATGGCGAGGGCAGGGCGTTCTTGAGATTCCAGGTTGAAGAACGTGTACAGGAAACCGGCGTAGGTTTCGCAGTGTTTAACCCAATCGGCATTAGAGAGACCTGAGAAGGATATGTTGGTTAGAGATGAATCATACACAATTGATTTAGGAAATCGGGTATCTAAGAGAGAAAGGACACGCTTAACATCCTCGTTTAATTCGGGTCGAACAAGATTATATGACTCATGATAGAAAAGTCGTTCGAGATCTTTACGTGCACCGACTGATAGTTGATGTGTAGAATTGACGTGCCAAGTCTTGAGATGTGCTGGCAAGGCATCTTCGTTCGGTAGCTGTAATTCATTAGTCTTCTCAGCTTTCCATTGAGCAAAAATGATATCCACTTCATGTTCGAGAAGCTGGTCATATTCTGGGGCATTTCGCGTATACGCGTTGTACGAATCGTAGACGAACCACGCGTCCGCGCATGCGCTTGTCATATGCCTGCGAAGCATCTCAATTTGCAAACTTACTTTCGTCGAATTGTCTTGGAAGCGCAACCCACTGTTGAGTTTATCAACGAGGATTTGTTCCTGCTTATAGATATCCGTAGTGGATATTGGCTTTGGTTTTGACATAGTTGTGACCTATTGAAAATAGGTTATAGGAGTGATAAAACAATTTGACATGTTCGAATGAAGGGTTTCTAACATGCGGAGGGATATGTACAGTTCGCTATTTTAAGCGTGAACTTATATACAAGACCAAACAAATCACTATGCCATTTGAGCATGATGCTTTGAGACAGAAGAATGGTTAAGTTCTCGAGCAGTCATTCTTTTTTTGGGGAATAGAAGGAAAAACCCGTACAAGTTTCCGCGGCTTGTGTAGGACAAAATTTAATTTTATTGGCTATGCGAGTGCATATGACCAGTGGCCGACCCAACTCGGTCACAAACCAAATTAACTGGTGGGCAAATACCGTCACACAACAAATATATACAGTAGACCACCGCCAAACACATTGTCGCGTTGTACTCGTAATCAGGCGTAAACTGATCACTCCATTATACGCACAACACAGTTGGGCTGACACACCTACGCATCTGGGCCCACAACCTGGAGAGATTTGACCCTCTCCGGGTACATGGTAGAGACTGCGTGCAGTCTTAGGCGTGTACAGACCATTCCGCTTGTCACATGCTACTACACAAGGTAGGGATTTAGGCCCTAACTCCTTAAGGACATTAAGTCCCATAGAAGCGCTGACATTGACAACGAGGAACGAAGCCTCTGTTAATTAAACAGAAAACCCCGTACCTGACGGTACGCACCTGGAGGCCTACTCCACGTTGGAAAGAGCTTCAGATTAATTCTTCATAGTCATGAAAATATTAATTGCGGAAGGGTAAGGGAAAAAGAGGGAAAGCCGTATTGCGGAGAAAACCCTCGTGTGGAGATAGGTGTGAAAGGAGTGAGGTGTTCAAATGTCGTACACATAATAGTGTAGCGCTCTGGAGCTTGAAGACACCATTGGAGCATAGTCCTTCAATCTCCTTGCGAATCGAAGCGATGTGCTTTAACTTACCTTCTTCGCTGGGACCCTTGAGTTCTACGATCTTTTTAGGTTTATAGACGACGTCGTCGGCGGTCACGAGCTGTAACGCGACATGGCCAATTTGCTGTAAGTCATAGTCCATAAGTTCCTGGAGGATGTCTTGGTTCGGGTCGCTTTTGGCTTAAGAAGAGATGTCCAAGTTCGCCGGAGTCATGCATAACGGCGTGCCTGTGGCGAGAAGCTACAAGGTAGTGCTGGTGTGCAGCGACGTCCCAAATGAGAGAGGAGCACATACAACAGAAATCTTGATTCCATTGTCGTGCGAAATACTCGTCGGGCGAGAGTTCGTCATGACACGTGTAGTTCTCGAGAACAGAGTTATCGTTGTCAAGATGGTCGACTAGAACAGACGAATGATACGGCTTCTTAGGGAAGTCGACATGCATGAGCTCGGCGTCTGTTTCTCTCTGCAGATCCAGCGCGGTGCCACCTGATATACCATAATCTCGAGTAGTTTGCGCGAGAAGGCATGCTCTCGGGACATCATCCGTTGGCTTGGTATGTCTCCTTATGTTCAGATCTGACACAATGCTGGCGGCATGACCTTGGTGCAGGGCGCTGACGCTGATGAGAAACATCAATGTGCTAGACATGTTGGCGGTGGCGCGTGCCGTGGGCTGATCCTGCTGGTACTTCCAGTTGCGACCATACTCGGATGCGAGAATGCGTCTGGTGAACAATTGTCCATCATCAACGCGTTTCGCGATGAAGAGTTGAACCTTAGGGATGCGGAAACCGCGGTCGTCCGTTAGATCTGCCTTTAGTTTGTCATTCTGGTTGCGATGGACAACGACCTGGGTGAAACCTGAGTCATCGAGGACAACCTGTAGGTGGTCATATCGTTTTGGCATCGGGATGCTGCCGTCAGGCGGAGGAGGCCTGTTGAGGAAGGAGAAATCTTTTTTGGGCGGCTCTTCATCGTCTGAATTTGGGTTGATACCAGATTGTTGTTGGTCCGAGTCGGTGTCTTTGTCATCGGGTTTGTCGTCGTGGTCGGGAACATGAGTCTCGCCCTCATATGGTGCTGCGCCCCCCGTCAATGATTCCTGTCGCGTTGGCTGGTTGCCGAAAGCTGGTGGCGGACTGTGTTGCCGTGAGTCGGATAGGAACTGAGCCTTGATGTGCTCAATTACTCTGTTGCGATTTACTTGCAAATCTGCGTGGACATGGGCGTCGTTTGATGTGACGATTTGTCCGTACTTCCCCTGATGTACAAGCAGAATGGAGCTATGGACATCACGAACAAATCTGTCAGTGCCTGGGAGGTTGGGCAAGTAGTTGTTGCTGTGGAAGAAGGAGGCGGACACGCTGGAGGGTTCCAGTTTCTGGTGTTTCGGGTACACGAAGGTGACAGGTTCGCCTAACGGGAGGAGTTTCGAAAGTGGCGCCGTTGACGACATGATGCGTCTCTGGATGGTGCAAGACATGTGATTGCGCGAGGGCAAACCATGTGGGAGCGGTGATTTTCAGCTTGGACCTTATGCAGCAGAGCAAAGGGGTGGTAGTACTCGGCGCGAATGGACTTCCCCTCAATGCGAATGTGGCGTAAGTTCAAGAGGCGAATGACAGTGCCCCGGGTGTTCTCATTGATGGTGTTTTCTGCGATGTTCCGCTGGTGGAGATGGCGACCAAGGATCTGAAACTGGATATCGAGCTGCACCTTGAGTGGGTGAAAGACTTCAGAGCGAACTGTCGAGAAGGCATCGGAGGATATCATCTTTACGTGTACGTCGAATTCGACCTTAACGACGTTGACCACATAGAGAATGCCTGCGAGAACATATTGTGCGTCCAATTTCCGCAGGAAGTACACCCATTTGTGAGCAGAGACGACGCAAATAAAGTGCATTATGTAACGAAATCCACCATAGCATTTGCTGATGCTCGGGTAGGATACATCCATGTGGAGATGCTGGCCAGGAGCATAGGCCAATTCGTCATGCGACCAAGAAGGATTCTTGTGGTTGAAACCAATGTGCGACTTGCAGCGCTTGCAGTCGGCGCAGTCCTGCAGATACCGATCATCACCTGGGCGGAGGTTGGTGACATTAGCGGCGATAGTGCGGCGAAGAACGTCTGGCTGTTGGTGGTGGATGCGGTGCCAGCGACTTACCATTATCACTCTTTGGGCATGCTGGATGGTGCCGGGCTTGTGAAAGTGGGGCAATGCGGCGGTCGATGTGCTTGGAGGGTTTGCTCTTCTGTCGACTCTTACCTTGGCGGCGGTGGCGGCGGCGAGCAAGGTTTCGAGATTTGTCGAGTCGGGCGACTTTCGAATCGCAGCACGGTGGGCGTCCGCAACAGCACCGAACAGGTAGGCGAAGTTGAGTTCCTCAACTGCTAGGAGGCGGCCAGAGATGTTTGAGAAGAAATCTGTGATCTGGCAGATGTCTCCAGGACTAGAAATGCCATTGCGAAGAGTGTCCCATTCGAGATGAAGGTTCACGTGGTGATGCGGGGCATGGAGGTGAGAACAGCATTGTACTTGGCCTGCAGCATGTTGTGAATCTCTCCCTTCTTTGCTCAATCAGCTCCATGCCATTTCGGAAGAAGAAAGACGGACCCTACGTTGTGACAGCGTTGAGCTTACACCCCATATTATCAGCGAATCATCTACATGCTACCATCCTTCGTGTCTATGTCCTTCCTTTGGACTTACAACCACTGCTGCGATCGAAACGTCGTTAAGCTACCCGCCAACGGCACCTACTGCATCGGCACAAGCTACAACTCCGTGTAGCAATCGCAGTCTGCTCAAGAGCACCAAACATCCAACTTGGTTAGTTTGCTCGACGACTCTCTCTTTTACAGCATGCTACCTGTCATCAGATTATCAAAAACCCTCGTTGTGCATGCGGAGACGACGCCTCCACACAAGTTGATCCACAGGGACCATATCTCAGTGGCTAACCTCATTCACGCCACTCTGGACTATACCATTTATGTAGTCGACCGCTTCCCTACTTATCTTTGTGGCGATTACTAATCTCGGGAACGATAGATTTGCATAGCTCGCAGGTACAACACTGGGCCCATCGACATATTGTCCTGGCCGAACCAGCACCCTAAGCGTTTCTTGGACATCGCTGATGACATCCACTCTGTCTCCAAAACACTCTGGCTGCCTAAGACGTTAGCTCTAAACTGGATTCGCACTTAACCAAATCCGCCGCTTGTTCATTCACCCCAAACATTTCCCTTGTATTCTCGCACAGGTTCTGTTCGACTAAGCTTCTATGAGCTTGGGACTCTGAAACTCCTGTTTCTCAGGCTTCATTCACTGCAAGCCCTTGAACAAAATACCCACGAATCGAACTCTGAATGCACGTATCACCACCTAGGTTTTAGAATATCCTCTAACCAACCACCACCTGGATCATCGAATCCCATCCGCCTCAAGGCATTCGTCACTCTATACAATTTGTTCGCCATAATCTCGCCGAACAACCCTACGCCTGTGTCCTGCTATGTTGCGATTTTCGAAACTAACCAACCCGCACCTAGGTTGTTCCTTGCAACTTCCTCATCTACCTTCAACATCCACATCCTTGCGGGTGGACACCACTCTGAAGGCAACCTACTCGTTGAAAACAAGACTAGCAAATACCATGCCTCCATTGACGCATTTGGATCTACCTACACCCTAACTGCCAGCGACAATCCCGCTGATAAGACGCTTCACCTCGATTCGTTTAAAGGCTATCTGTGGCTCGTGCAAGCCTATCCACCTGCCAAGACAGCCCACGGTACGCTTCCTGCCATCCGCAATCTGCTCCATCGGTGCGCTCTTTATCATGCCCAACTGTTATTGCGAGGGTTGGTTGTTTATAACCAACCCTCGCAATAACAGACTCCGCTACCCTACTCGCCCTGAGCTTATCAGAGCCAACAATCATACTCGTTCCCAGGCAACCTTACTTGCACTGAAGAAAGATTTATGCTGCGACCTTTTCAGCAATGCCTTGCCTGCGGGCACTTACCATATACTCCTTACATACGCATCTGCCGTATAGTCCTCGATATGAAGTCCCTTATGTTGGACCCTCCCTGTCAGCACGATATTGCCACTTTGAAGAAGACCTATGTCTCTACCTTCCTAACTCGTGAACTATCTCTTTGCAGCCAATGTTCGTACACTATCTCCCAGGCAGATGCATTCATGACTTACGTCTCCAACCGCAGCTGGACCGAAAAGTCGTTAAACTACCGCTCTTCAGGAACTCCACCTGAAGAAGCACTCTCTACGAGCACAACTGCTGCGGATGGTGACTCCAACGACGACACTGACGCTCCCTCCTTAGATGCACCCACAGAGCTCAAATTCAACGTTCGTAGGAAGCGACATATCCCTGTCAAGGCAATTCCCCGCAAAACGCTCGCCCATGGCACTGTTGAATACCTAAATGCCAAACAAAGAGCCAATCGCTTCCACAATGTGCACCATTGCCCTGATAACGTTGCTGCCAAAGCCCCTGACGTCATTGCTCGTCCTGGCTTTTCAGCATCCCTTATTCCCTACAGGGATATGTGTATAGACTGCATTTGCCACAACAAACGCCACGGTCACGATCTAGAGAACGCGACCAAGCCCAATTTTGAACAGACCCACCGGCCAGGTGAAGTCTGGGCTTGCGATGGTGGCTACGTCACCGTACCTTCTGAATGGGGCGGCTTCACCCACATTATTGTCGTCAAAGTACTACTATCGAAGTTCGTACTAGCCTATTTTACACGCAGCACCAACGCGACCGCGTTCGCGCAAGCACTCGATTAACTACATGCTTTCTGCCAGACCCAACTCAGTGTGCATCTACGCACAGTATTCTCCGACGCGTTCCGGCCGTACTTCAGCCAACACATCACCACTCCTTATAGGGTCGAGCACGGTATCAACCTTGTCGCTTTCCCGCCTTACCTTCACCATTTTAACCAGGAAGTCGAACAGAGTATAGGCTTCATTACTTCTGCCTCCTCAACTCGCCTCCGCAACCTTCTCAATGCTCATTACCGTGGCGCCAAGATCGTGGAACCTGCAATCCACTTCCCGTGGGCTGTGATCCACACCATTCAATTATACAACATTCTCCCATATGCTACGCTCGAACGCATTCACCATGCCATCATCAGCCCGCAGCAGTTTCTGTATAATCAACTAGCAACACCTCAACATGATCTCCTCAAAATCTTCGGTAGTGAGTGCTTCCTCCTACTTGAGCCTCACGAGCACCACAAATATGAACCTAGAGATAAAAATTTGATTTAGGGTTAGTACCCCCCCCTCTCTCGCTCACACTCACACACAATAACCAATCAAATCACTGTGTCGAACACCGTGCCGCTCTTTATGTCGTTGGAGACAGGGCGTTAAAGACGGCACTACCACTGCCATCATTCTCTACCAGGGGCACAGTGAATTTTTCCAGTCTCGAGGTTTGGACCCAGTCGGGTACTGGTTGAGAAACGTCCCTCCGAAAGACATCGATCTCGATCGACGTCTCGGATAAAGACCCAGGATTTCCAGGTAAGAGCAATCTCCTGAAGTTCTTGCAGTTTCTAAGACCGTAGTCAAGTCTCATCGCTTGCTACTGGTGAAAAAGTGTGAAAAAGTGTGAAAAGGTGTGAAAAAGTGTGAAGAAGTGTGAAAGAGTGTGAAAGGCAACCAACAACGCGCAAAAAGCGACCCCAAAACGATGGCGACTCACGACCCACAAGTCCCGAGTCTGGAAATAGCGACGCAGTTCGCTACACCACAAGAACGCGCTCTCTGGTACTGGCAACAGCTCCAAGCTGATTGCCAACAGCTCAAAGCTGATTTCGCTAATCTCAGAGCCAAACACGCTGCCGAAAATGTAGCGCTCGCCGCAAAAATCGCTGCCGCCGCAAGAATCGAAGCTCAAGACGAGCAACTCGACCAGAGCAACTCGAACAGGACGAGCAACTCGAACAAGGTTCCCCACCAGCTGTTCATGCGGCAAACCCCCTCAAGCAAACTTCTCTCGAAGTCGCGACCCAAGACCCGATCATCTCGATGGTCACCCCACCTCCTGCTGTTCAACACGTTCTCGAACACGGACAAAACCCACCTCCTACCGTCCACCCCGCCGGATGTCAAACACCCCACGGCAAAGTCTCGGACCCCACTGCCTTCCCTCCGGACCCAGGCATAGCCAAGGTTACTCCACAACCTGGCACACCCCACATTCACGAGGACACTCCACCTTGTTCGAATATCGCACCAGCGATGTTGAAAACTCCATACCACCACCACTCTACATTACTCCCTTCACTCCACCAACTCCACCGGAGCCTCCACCTCCTTCACTGGAGACTAACTCCCCACCGTCGGACCCTCCTGGCCCGATATCCATTATCTTCCGCAAATCACTCTACTCGAGACTTTCACCTCCACCCACAAGACCATGCCACCGACGGCCATGACGGCCCCGGCACTTTCATTCCTACCCAAGCTCCTTCCGCGGCTCAAGCTACTGCCGCCCGACCATCGGACCATCCCGACCGACCTTCATCACCTTTCGAAAGTCGCTGTTCCCCCGATTTTCATCTCCACCCGCATGACTACGCACTCCACAGCTACCACCATTCCCCCGTCTCTACCCAAGCATCACTCCACATCCTTTCTCCAAGTTCCAATGCACCTCTGTCTGCGCTCCAACGCGAGTTGGCCACCACTCAGGCTGCATTCCACTCCCAAGCCGCCGACTTGGCCGCAACCAAGGCCACGCTCACTCTCAAGGACGACGCTTTGTCATCCACAGCCACCAAACTCGCCATAACCGACGCTGCCTTGGCCTTCGCCACTGCCCAGCTCGCCATCCAAGCTGGCTAATTGGTCTCCACCCACGCGGAACTCCATCTCACACACACCCAGTTCAAGGCACTCGCAACTGCGCACACTGACATTCGCAACTCCCACTTCGAAACCAACGCCGTCCTCCACACCACTCTTACCTCCTTGGATGCCACCCACCCCACCCAAGATGCTGCATCGCATCTTTTACCTCCTTTCCCCATTCGCCACCTACCTGCATCCCCTTCCGAACAAACCTCCGATGCCTCTCTCCCGATCCTACCCGAGTATCATCACCACCACAACGGATGCCCCGGACCCGGTTCTCCTGGTTCACCGCCCGCGCCGCCTATCTGTTCTCAACCCCCCGCCATCTCTGGTCCCTCCTCCTCTGCTAAATCACTCTTCGCCTCCCTGGCACCCCCTGAACCCCTTTGCACCCGCTCGCCTTCTCAGCCACCTGGCTCATACCAACTCGACCACATCCCCGCGTTCGAGTTGCGATGGCGCACATCCAACACCGGCGACCGTACCCCTACCACCGGCGACGTTCTCCGCGTGCAAAGTCACACCAATAAACAAGACCACCAACATCAAGATTCAACAACTTCGGAATCAGCAACAGACCGCTCTATCTACGAGGGTAACGAACACCATCAAGCCGCCACGGCATGCATAACGGCTTCCTCTCTCTTTGGGCACAACGGTCCGGACAGCAGCCCTGCCGACGTGCAAAGCGAAACCAAGAAGCACAACAACGTATAGCAAGAGTCGACAAATTCCGAGTTATCAACAGACAGCTCTCTCCCTTGTGGTCATGGTCACCATCATGCTGCCAAGACATGCACAAGGGCTTCTTCTCTCTTCGGACACAACGGCCCAGGAAGCAGCCTTGCCGACGGAACGCCAAGCCACCTCGCTCCCACTTTCGACAAGTCAAAGAACAAGACACTTCGAGATGTTCCCGAGTACTACGCCTACATCGAATATGGCAACCACACTCAAGGACCCATGACCCCACCGTATTCAATGCCACAGGCACCAGAGCCGCAGGCTACTGACAACATCCCCTCGGATTCAGCCCCCCGGTCTGGCGCATACAGCGAAGAAGCAAGGCCAATTTCACTAGCCTCGAAGATGGTCTCCCCGACCATTCCAGATCAGCCGCCTGATCCAAGCACCATTACCAATGCCCCCGCAATGCCGTATAGACACGCTGTCGACGGTCCCACGGTCACCATACTCGCAGGAACTCACCGCACCTGCAGGTATCAGCTCAGATTCGCCAGGCACTCCCGCCTTGTTCGATATCTCTCGATCAGCCGCTCCCGATCACTTCGAAGCTGGTTCCACCTCGCTGCCTTCTCTCCCCGAAGACAGGCGCGCACTGCCGCTCACCGGCGCTCGCTGCTGCACCCACCATCCACCTTCTCGGCCGGATGCACTGGATGACACTGCTCAGCAGGTTGCATGGACCCATCTGCGATCACCATGTCACGATTCGATGGATGTCATCGCACGAGCATCAGTCGCAGCACATGATCACCCGCTCTTCAACTCTCAGTCAGAGGACGCACTCCTTTCGGATGCCGACCCTTATGTCTCACCGCGACCAAGCTTCTGGCAAGCCTTCCCCATGGCCGCAGTAACAGACATAGATTTCGAGAGTTATGAACGCCCCGATCAGCCGCAAACTATGCACGCTTCTATTGCGACCACTTCGGTCCTTTATGTCCCCTTGCATAGCTCTCTTCTGGACGCCACACGCTTGCGCTGCCTCCGGAAAATCGATGTTGCGCTCTCAGGAGACATTCTCCGCGCGCACTGCACAGACTCGCTCCACCTGAACCGCTTCTGTCAGCATTTTCGCATAACAGGAATGTACGACGAATGTTCCACGCCAGCTGCCGGCTCCACCGCAAACATGCACCCTAGTCACGCACGTTGCCTCCCTCAAAAGCGTCTTATCGCTCGGCACGTCACTCCTCATTCGAGGACGCATGTCACATGCCCGCACCTTCGAATGCACTACACGCCTATGGGCAACCCTGGTCACTACGGCACTCACTGCTCTGGTCCCCGCATCTCCGCCATTGAGGATGCACCCAGCATGACTGACCCTTCCATCGCCCTTGGTTCTACTGCACTCTCCTTCGGCGATCCCCCTTTTCGAATTCCCGCACTGGACCCCAAGCATTCCAGGCCGGATACTCTCCACCACGGGATCTCAGCTCACGCGCCCATCTGCCCTACCTTGCAGACAGGTCAGCCGCGAGCCACACCCCTTTTGGCACTGACTTCGGACCACCCACATCACACGCCTTTGCTCTTGGAGCATGACACGCTTTTCGATGCTCCCCGCGTCACCGCCTTTAAGACCAAGACACTCGTCATTTCCACCGACGCTCCGCGCCGCAACATATCTCACGACCCTCTGATCACCAACATAAGTCGCTCGCGCGCGCACCACGTCGCGCACGCCTTACGAGGGCCTATTTCAATTGGTGACCTCACAGGTCTTTCGATGCACTTTCCAACGTCCGACTTTGAACTTGCGAGTTACTTTATGGCAATCCCCAATGCCAAGACGTCCGAAGCTGCGCAATCATGTCGCTGGAACTCCAAAGCCACAGAAACTGCCAGACAAGAAAGCACTCGGCTCTCCACAGCTGCTCAACAGCTACTTCTAGTCTCGTACATAGCAACGAGTACTATCTCGCAGTCTCCATTGGACGACAAGACGAAAGATAAGACCACAACGGCCAGCTACACCAGCCAGCTCTTTGATGTAGCAGACGAGACAATGCAAACCAACTGCACAGCACGGTTCCAGACTATGCAGACGATGCTCAGGTCCAACGCTCAGTTGCTCGACCACGCACACGTTCTGTCACCTGACCTTGCACTGCTACTGGCTCCTGTCTCATTCATAGCTGATGCACCCCATCCGATGGACCAATCCTTAGGATATGTCCCGCTCGCAGAAGCACCACTGCAGGACAATTAGGTACATCATGAAGATACAGGCAAACACACCACGATCACGCGCACAAGCTCATTGCGCCTATCTGATCACGACGAGACGAAGCTACCGCTTTGCTTGTTCCCTTCGCCTCTGGAAGACAGAGGCCGCCTTTCAGCCTCCCAGGCACTTGACCCGTCCCTGTCGCTGAAATCCGCATTAGCACAGCCGATCTCGCCTCCCTGCACGACTGCAGATCCGGCACAAGCAAATGTCGGTATTCTCCAGAGTTATGCGCACCCGCTGGAATCTTACCAGCAAGGCTACCTCAGCCAGTCAGGTCACCGCACCACCTCGGTCTCCCCTGACACCAGGTCGACTTATCGCTCATTCGCGACCACCTCACGCCATCTAATGGACGACTATGATCTCGAGCTTGAACTCGTCGCAACGCTTGAGTCATACCCAAGAAGGAATCCTAGTTTGGAGTCACCTCAGCCACGCCCACGGGAACTTTGGCCGCCAGACGCCACCCATGTGGTCGTGGTTTCTCCATTGGTTTCCTCCAAAGCTTTTGACTGCAGCAGAGACAAAACGCGAACTTCCCATGCGACTATACTCGCATTCTCGTTTGGGACACAAGCATTTACTTCATGTCAGTTGTTTAACTAACTAACTTCAGACCTCTCCCGAGCATGGGAGCCAGGCCGGACCGACAGGAGCCAGTCCGGAATCACGGGCCTGTAGACGAGGGGCGCCGAAAGGTGGGTCGGCGGAGAGTGATCATCAAGCTTGTCGCCATGCGACGAGGAGACCGCGATGTGACTGACAACCAACTCGTCGATAACCTTCCGTCTGCGCCCCCCGGCCATACCCCGTCCCACCGCGAACGTTCCGGCTGCCAACCGGCCCGCCCGAGAGGCGAATAGGTGCCAACCTACGCCGGGAGGGCGGATGCCCTCGCAAGGCTCAGGATTCATGAGGCACCGTCCTCCATCGCAACCATGCGGTCGGCGATCAGGTCAGTTGTCTACGCTCATATTACCGCGACACACGGCAACCAAGATAGAAGTGGACTGCGTTCCACCCTCGTCTCTGAGCGCTACCCCCGACATGCTGCTCCCGGCACTACTAGCCAGTCCCATCACGTCTGATTCAGCTCCCATCGCTTTGTATGATGCCATATGGCATATTCCGATTACAGCTCAGACACCGCACAGGCTCCTATGCACTCGCGACGGCACGCTCACCGCCCCTCTCGGTTTAGACTACGAACATTGCGCCATACCCATGGTACACTCACAGTCAACTGAGATGCTCGCTCGCCTGTCGCACAGTACGACTCCCGAACACACTTTGGTTCAGGATAAGCAGAACACTGTTGTCTCTGCCACCGCTGAAGCGCCTCCTCCGACCGCCGCCCGGCTCTGCGCTCGTTCCGCAACCATGGTCTCTCCGTCTCACCGGCAATTCGAAGATTTCACCCAGTTCGAATTACGAGGGCGCATTGGTTTTCCACCGACGACAAGATTCGTTTCGATTCGTATCAGTCATGCCTCCTATGGCTACTCTGGCTACATCGGAACTCAATTCAAGGCACGTACCGAAGTCCCTCTTTCTAAGGACCTCTGTCACACGCCAAGACCTGATGAGCATTCGTCGTTCCTCCCCGCTTCAACGCGACTCCCGACGACCAAATCCCCGACGATTTGTGATGACACTAAGTTCCGTCATCAATGCAATTCAGAGCCTCCCACGCTCTTCCGTCAGTCTCTTGCAGGTCACACCTCTCGAGTTTCAGCTCGCTCGATTTTATCCTGCATGCTGCCATATGCAAAAGAAGTTCTGTCACGCCAAAGCCACACGTCGCAGTTATCGCTAGTCTCGCGCAATAAACGCCCGCCACCAAATGATAGCCGCACACAGATTCCTTTGCGCACCTCTTTTCACGTCCCTCCCAGCACTATGGTTGACGTTGAAGCTCTGCACCACAATGGTTCGGTTACAACACAACTTCACGCGAAATCCTCTCCCAGTTCTGATTATATCTCGCATATGTCGACATTACTGTCAGAATACTGCTTCGGATATAGCCCCGACTGCACTCGCGTATTACACTCTTATGACGCACCCGGCTCGCTCCTCTCCGTCCACACTGCAGGTTCCAACTTGCAGAACTCTGAGCCCAACAGCCGCAATTGCGATTCGCACCCAGTCGACACTTTCCGTACCACCCGCGAGGATAACCCCCAATCTCCACAGGTTGGACACGCGCTCTGCTCTCAGCATTCCACCGAATGTCACTGCCGCACACCGCTAGCCCCACCCAGTTGTGTTACGAATCAAGGGAAGTTAACTGCCATGCCTATCTACTTCTTCATTCCCACACACTCGCTGCTAGCCACAGTCTCGCATGACTCATTGTCGGACAGTTCTCGCATTACGGACATCTCTTCACATCATGTTCATTCTTCGGACATCCCCCGTCCACAGATTAATCCTCTCTTGAAACATACGCTCCCTACACGTTGTGTACTGTACAACTCTCGCATCTCGACAACACCCTCCTGTCGAATGTCTCATCTTTCAGCCACTGCACGATTCACCAGGGATGCACCACGCTCTCTCGCGTTTGTACATCAAGGGAAGTTTGATTCTGGCGAAAACGACTCCGGGCATGAAATGAATACTGGATCAGTCGATTGTCACAGATCATGATTACTTTGTCGAATAGAACACGGAAGATGCGACTTTGACCATACCTTCGAAGTCAACTCTCCCCCCGGCACGGACAATATCTTCAAGCAGTCCATCGCCTTCAGGCATTTTCTTCTGTTGCCCGACTCTTCTGCATTTTCTGCACAGGGCACCGACTCTTCAGCACTGGACACACGCCTGTATCCACCACCATACGCGATACACTCGCAAACCTCGGTCTCAGCCCAATCATCTTTCGATGATAGCCACTGGCGACTTACACGAGACTACAACTCCAAGTCTACAGCAAACTTATAGTTTCCATATTTATGCCCAGCCCCAGACAACTTTATCCCGATATCCTCATCGCGCTACGATTATCCGCATATTACTTTACACGCTCATAGCCAAGCTTCAGCTGTCCCACGCTACACTGAGGACGACAGCTTCGACACGTATGTGACAGGCAATTCTGGTTCTCTCATCTTCCAGGAACAGCACCGCATTACTCGCTATCACTACGACGATCACCTTACCATGTCGAAACCGCTTTGGTTCAATGGTCACATCTCTTCATGGGATAACGATGCCGCTCAGTCGCATCGTCAAACCTTTACTAGCCCAACATTAGTCACAATAGAATCTCATCCCTACGGCCACTCTCACTATTCGCCTTTCGATCAACCATTGGTCTGCTGCACAATTCCCGACTGCCTGACCCATGATCCCACCTGTTGTTGTCCGTTAGACCACCCGTTCTACTACGAGGATCCCCATGCCACTTAGGATTTATCCACCGGCACGCACCGTCCCCTATCTCATCAGTCACTGAACAAGATGTTGATCTGGTCTCTCGAACAGAATTCGCCATACTTCGCCATTAGCCTACCTAGCATTTTCCTCCAGGTATCCTCTTAGTATCTTCCTCCACTGTTCTTCTTTCTTACGATCGATGCCTTTTCTTTTCCTTGATCATCCACCTCTTCTTGCAATATCCTTTTTAGTCTGCTTTCCCTCTCAACCTATTCCACGTTCAACTTCGCGCTCTTTCTTCTTTCTCACTCACACTCCCCTGCTACTCCGCTCTACTCTATCTCTCTCATGCACCTCGCACACTTTCCCTTCCACGCCTCCTCGCAAATCAACGTCTATTTGTCTCTGGCCAGACATTTGTTTTGTTTGTCCCAGATTTTGCTCATCACCGAGTTCAATCTGCGAGGGCGTAGAGATAGAAAATTCCATTTAGGGTTAGGACCCCCCCCCCTTAGTCTCACACTCACACCTAAACACCCAAAATCGCAGTGTCGAACACCGTGCCGCTCTTTGTGTCGTAAGAGGACAGGACGAGAAGAGTGGCCTACCCTGCCACCATTCTCTACCAGAGGCACAGTGATTTTTACTGTTCTCTCGTGGGTCTGTTGCTTGAACGTTCAGATCTTTCAGTTGAGAGGCCGCTATAACCTGTAGACCTGGTCTGAAGTGCGGAACGACCAGAAAGACGAGGTATAATACGTAACCTGTGGAGTCTTATATGTCTTTTGAGGAGAGACCTGCAGCCTGCAAATACAACGGTTTGACACCGATGAAGTGGCTGGTTAAGGTGCCTCTGCCCATGCGGATGGTCTGTTCTGGAATCCTGCGTATGGACTCGGGAACAAAATGTTGGATTGTGCGAGTGAAGCAACATGATGCGCCACCGTCAATTAAAGAAATTTCAGTGCCGGGTCCATTGCATCCGTGCAGCGAGTTGGTTTTTGTGGGGGCCTTTCCTGTAGTGTACGTGGCACAAAGAAAATCTGCTACTCTGGGGGGAAGTTCTGATGATCTCGTAAAGTTCTTCATCACGAGGCGTGGTGCCTGATTAAGTAATTTTTGGTTGGCGACACAGGCGTCGTCGGCAACCATCATCGAAAAAGCTGACTCTGGTGTAGAGCACGCATGTAGTCGCTGTGACGTTGTGCGTAGTCTTTGGCGGAGTCGTCTTCATCGTCTATTTCGGGGATGTTATCGTCGTAGAGACTAACTGTCCGTGATCGTCATAGAAACCGAGGTGGCCTTGGTCATCTGCGTCGTCGGCTGCCCCTCATCTGGTGGATCATCCTGGGGATCGGATGATAGCACCCGAAGAAACTCGTCGGCGTCGGAATCAGCTTCGGAGAGAAGGAGCTCGTCGGAGATAGTGGTAATAAGGTTGATAAGCTTGGTCATGCGCTCGGAGTTTGAGGTGTGTGGGCGGCCGGCTCGACTGAGGTTCCGGATGGTCTGGAGCTTGCGACGAACATCACGGAGGGGGACCTTAAACCGTTGAACAGGAGTGGATGCCTTTGGTGGATGCGTTTGAGTGGGAAAAGTGACCTTGCGGAGGTGCGGGTGTTCACGTTTGTCTGGGGTGACAGGAGAAGCACGGGGGTTGTGTTTGTTCTTTGTTGGGGTGACAGGGGTGGCCTTGGGCTTAGGGCTGTCATTGATGTCGTAGTACGACGGGGAGCGAGAATTCGGCGACTTTTTGGCGGGGTCTTCTTCTGATGGCGGGACATATGCTTCTTTCGGTAAGCGTGTAGATGTTGGATGAGATCGGTGTCGTCATCTTGTTCGAGGTTGGCTTCCGTGAGAAAAACGGCAACGGGGTCGTTGTTTTCTGGGGATGCTTCATCAGGATATGGGGGAATTTCATCTTCAGAGGGTGAGGTGTCGGCATCATCTTCGGTGAGGTGGAGGCCATGACGGCGGGAGCGAAAACGTGGATTGTCTTTATCTTTGGTCGGTAGACGACCGAAGTCAGTGACGAATCGCAACGGCTTGAAATTCAGAGTGGGGTGAGGCTTGAGGTGAGCCCAAAAGTTGCGCTCGAAGGTGGAGATAACCGTGATGCGGGCGATCAACTTGGGCAGATGGTTTATCGCTTCTTTGTCTTCGTCGAGTAACAGCGAGTCGTTGGGGGTGCGAAGGCAGTTGGCAAGACGGGCGAACCCTTTTATATGCGTTGGGGCGCGGGAGTCAAGCAAGCTTGGAGGGTATTTGAACCGTAGGATTTGGTGGATTTTCTAGAGGATCGTTTGGTTGGTAAGTTGGAGAGAGGCATCGTCAGTGATTTGACGGAACTGCTGTTGAACGTGGCGCATATAATCTATATAATGTGCGGGTTCATGGATCTCTGGGTTGAACTGCGTGTCCAGGAAATCATTGTAGACGTAATGTGCATGGTGGACGTGGTTCTGGCCCGTGTGCTTGTCAAGTGCAAGACGGACTTGTAGTACGAATTCGAGTCCTATCGGATGGGAGGATCCGAGTGCATCGATTTCGTCGTATGCTGGGTGCTGGACGGAGTCGCTACCGGCATGCATGAAACGGCGAAAAAGGGGGTGCACGGTCTCGCAGAGGTACACGATGAAGTCGGCTTCTTTTCCTTGGAGGTGAGGTTGCGTGATCGGATATAACTTTCCTTTCGTCGTATCGGTCGTGTCTGTGTCTTGGTCTTTAAGTTCTCGGAGCCTTGGCTCATAGAAGTTCTCAAGGAAGTGTTTGCCGAACTTGCGGCATATGGCTTTATAGTAGACGTAACGGCTTTGAAAATCTTGTGTGTTGCCGACGGCGGCGTGGTTATCGGAGTCCTTGTCATATTCCTTGATGCAGTGGCTTAGGAGAGCGTCTGCTAGATCATTAGATCCGCGTAAGGCGGATTCCCATGTGTAGAAGCCCCATAACAAATATTGCGTTATGCCTGTTTCATGCATGAGATGTTCGACGAACAACTGCATAACGCGAAACGAGAGCATTTGGGGGGTGACTTGAGCGGAGTCCATTGACTTGAGAACGGCGCTAGGGGGGTCAGTGAAGGTGTTGGACTTGTTTTTGGGGTCTTGTTGAGCCGTGGGAGGAGCAGTTGCAGCGGCGACGGCAGGTGGTGGTGTTCCTTGCGTAGCTTGCGTAGCTTGCATTTGCCTCAGCATATCGCGAAGATCTTGGTTGTCTGGTTGATGGTTGGCTCGCATGTTGGTTATCTCTTTTTGATACCTAGCCTCTTGATCTTTTATCTCCTTTTGGAGTTCTTGATTAGTCGGCATCTTCTTGTTTTGGTTCAGGAACGTCAGGGAGCGGAACTCGTCTGGAAATCCTGGTACTCTGCTGATACCGGGACTGGTGCCCAATACCTAGAGAACAGTAATTTCAACTGTGCTACCCCTCAGCAGAGTGAGAGCAGTGGTAGTCTGCCCTCGTATCTGTCTCTGACAACGAGGACAGCACGGTGTGAATGACACAGCGTTTTCTTAAAATAAAAGGTGCTAACAGTAAGCGAGCTAACCCTATGATAGGGGGGTACTAACCCTAAATCAAATTTTGTATCTCTACTGAGCTCTCGTCACATGTCACTGCAGCAATGTGCCGCAGGAGCGCCGATCAAGCAGCGGCCGATACTACATCATCGAGTAACCCACAAGACCTCTCACCATTCGATCTTACAACGGTCTCGGCAAGGACAACGGCGAACCTACTGCGCCCGTCTTCCTATTGCTTTTTCGCAAGTCGTGGTCACCTCGAAGCTACTTACTCAAACCAACTTGTTCGCAGCCAGCATTCCCTATAGCAGTGTCACAAGTGTGCCTCGCGAAAAACGCGTTTCTCACCATATACCGGTGAGACCATAATCTCCCCCTTCATTTCCAATTCCCAAACCTGGACAGCTGTGGATCCATCTCTTTGATGACCACCTTTGATTTCGCTCTACCGAATCATATTGTCCCCATAGACCCGAAGTGTGCCCCCGTTGTCCAAACTACCACTGGACAACAGCAGGTGTCGCATATTATGATCACAAAGAAGATCGAATCTCCCCTACCTGCTCACCCAGGCATCGGCCACGTCGAGCTTGAATACCCCCTATTCCTCAAACCTGTCAATGGTCGACATCTATTTATCCTCAGCGCTCCCGAGTGGAACAAGGCACAGCTAATTGTCACCCTCAACGACAGTGAACAGCCAAATATGTCGCATCTTGCCAGCTTACTTGATAAAGACGTGAATGTGCCTATTCGCAACGTCGACCACGACATCCCGGCACTACCGTGTATACCTTGCACTATTGCACGCGACAGGAACCTTGAGCTCCGTTCACTATCCTTCCCGCAGAAGAGGTAATATGAAAACCGTGACCTTTGTCACTATTACAATTACCTGGTCACCGAGATCAAAACTCGGCAATGGCTGCGCACTCCGCTTCTTAACCTTCGGAAGCAGAATGAATATGTTGGGAACAATACTCCACCTCTCACTTGACTGCGCACTCGCCCAGCATTCTTATCAACTACCAACAAAGGTTATCGCAAACCAACAGTCATGCTGCTATGCTCCGGATTGACTACACCTGCGTTTCTGTCACAAGCCTCACATGACTTGGGCTTGAACATCGATGTTATGATTGCTGTTGAGTCCGACGAAACTCTTGAGCGCATGTGACGATCCCCAAATGTTACTACCTTTCAATCTCGTCCTTATTTCCTCAATCATCTCCATGCCATTTCGGAAGAAGAAATACGGACCCTAAGTTATGACATTGTTGAGCTTACACCCATATTACCAGCGAATCATCTGCAAGCTACGATCCTTCGTGTCTATTTCCTTCCTTTGGACTTACAGCCACTGCTGCGACCGAAACGTCGTTAAACTACCCGCCAACGGCACCTACTGCCTCGGCACAAGTTACAACTCCGTGCAGCAATCGCATCTGCTCAATAACACCAAAACATCAGACTTGGTCAGTTCGCTCGACGACTCCCTATTCGACAGTATGCTTTCTGTCATCAAGCTACTAAAACCCCTAGTCCTACTTGCGGAAATGACACCCCCTCACAAGTGTATCCACCGGGATCACATTTCCGTGGCTAACCTCATTCACGCCACACTGGACTACACCGTTGATGTAGTCGACCGCTTCCCTACTTGTCTGTGTGGCGATTACCAATCTCGGGAACGATGGATCTGCATTGCTCGCAGGTACAACACTGGATCCATGTCCTGGCCGAACCAGCACCCGAAGCGCTTCTTGGACATAGCAGATGATATTAACTCGGTGCCTAAAACCCTCTGACTGTCGAAGACTCTATCTCATGGCAGGGTTCGCACTTACCCAGATCCACCACTGGTTCAATCTCCCAAAACGTTTCCTTTGTACTCTCGCACTGGTTCCGTTCGGTTAAAAGCTTCTATGAGCTCGAGACCCTCAACCTACTCTTTCTCAGGCCTCGTTTACAGCAAGCTTTCGAACAATATACTAACCAAGCGCACTCGGAGTGCTCCTATCACCACCTTGGTTTCAAGAGATCCTCTAACCAACCACTACCTGGATCTTCAAATCCTATCCGCCTCACGGCATTCGTCACTCTATACAATTTGTTTACCAGAATCTCACCGAACAACCTACACCTGTATCCTACTATGTTGCGATTTTCGAAAACTAACCAGCCCGCACCTAGGTTGTTTCTTGAAACTTCCTCATCTACCTTCAATATCCTCATCCTTACCGGTGGACACCACTCTGACGGCAACTTACTAGTTGAGAACAAAGCGAGCAAATTTCAGGCTTCCATTGACGCATATGGATCTACTTACACCCTAACCGCCAGCGACAACCCCGCCGATAAGACGCTCCATCTCGACTCGTTTCAGGGATATTTATGGCTAGTGCAAGCCTACCCCCCTGTCAACACAGCCCACGGTGCGCTTCCTGCCATCCGCAATCTGCTCCATCAGTGCGCCCTTGTCATGCCCAACTGTGTTGTTTGTAACCAACCCTCCGATCGACTATATTACCAAGACAGATACTTTGCCTTGGAAGATTACCATCCCTTTTATGCCCGATATATTGGCTACTTACGCGCCAGTGACCGCAAGCTTGGATCCAAAATCCATTCCATGCTAGCTCCACTGCCCACCACACGGGGATATGCAAATATGATCCTGCTGGGCCCTCTCGATAACAAACTCCGTTACCCTACTCGCTCTTATCAGAGCCAACACTCATACCCGTTCCCAGGCAACCTTCTTACTTGCACTGATGCAAGATTTATGCTGCGACCTTCCCGGCAATGCGCTGCCTGCAGGCACTTACCATACTCTGTACATACACATATGCCGTATAGTCGTCGATATGAAGTCCCTTATGTTGGACCCCTCCTTTCAGCACGATATTGCCACTTTGAAGAAGACCTATGTGTCTACCTTCCTACCTCGTGAACTATCTCTTTCCAGTCACAGTTCATACACTATCTCTCGGGCAGATGCATTCATGACTTACATCTCCAACCGCAGCTGGAACGAAAAGTCGTTAAACTACCGCTCTTCAGGAACTCCACTTGAAGAAGCACTCTCTACAAGCACAACTGCTGCGGATAGTGACTCCAACGACGACACGGACGCTCCCTTCTTAGATGCACCCACGGAGCTCAGATTCAACGTTCGTAGGAAGCGACATATCCCTGTCAAGGCAAATCCCCGTAAATCGCTCGCCCATGGCACAGTTGAATACCAGAATGCCAAACAAAGAGCTAACCGCTTCCACAATGTACACCACTGCCCTGACGTCATTGCTCGCCCTGGTTTCTCAGCATCCGATATTCCCTACAGAGATATGTGCATAGACTGCATTTGCCACAACAACAAACGCCACCGTCACGACCAAGAGAACGAGACCAAGCCCAACTTTGAACAGACCCACCGGCTAGGTGAAGTCTGGGCTTGTGATGGTGGCTACGCGGCTTCACCCATATTATTGTCTTTAAAGAACTGCTATCAAAGTTCCTACTAGCCTATTTTGCGCGCACTACCAACGCGACCGAATTCACGCAAGCTAGATTACTTACATGCCTTTTGCACGACACAACTCAATGTGCATATACACGCAGTATACTCCGACGCGTTCCGGCCGTACTTCGACCAATATATCATTACTCCCTATCGGGTAGATATAGGCATCAACCATTGTCGCTCTCCCGCCTTCTCTTCACCAATTTTAACTACGAAGTCGAACAAAGTATAGGTTATATTGTTTCTGCCTCCTCAACTCGCCTCCGTAACCTTCTCAATGCTCATTACCGTGGTGCCAAGATCGTGGAACCTGCAATCCACTTTCCGTGGGCTGTAGTCCACACCATTCAATCATACAACATTCCCCCAAATGCCTCGTCCGAACGCATTCACCATGCCATCATCAGTCCGCATATTTTTTATATAATCAGCTAACAACACCTCAACATGATCTGCTCAAAATCTTTGGCAGTGAGTGCTTCCTCCTACTTGAGCCTCACGAGCACCACAAATATGAACCGTCTCGCCGACGCTATCTATACCTGTGCTGCGCTAACTCCCAAAACCCGCTTGTCTCACCTCATGTTGACCATCAAGCTGATGTTGTCCTTAATCCCGAAAATGGCCAGCTCCGTGTTTCCTCCAAGCTGACCTTCACCTATATGATCCAACGCTCCACCCTGGATCCTGAACATGCTCTTCCACCTGATGCTCCGCCTGTGTCCTTCGACATTAGCCCTCATCGAGATGAAGACCCCGATGATGCGCTGCAGAGGGGGATTCATACTCAGAGGGGGCACCCACCTGCCCCTGCTCCGTCTGCTTCTCCCGCCCCGTCGCATACTCCTCCTCCACTCTCCACTTCTCCCACCGCAGCTTCACCTCCGGCTGACGACAATACTCCTGCTGACGCTCCTATTATTACGCCACCGCCAATCCTTCCTTCGTACCAAGATTTGTTTTCTCGAGACAACCTTCGCCTTGTCCCAGGTCATAAGCGCCCCAACCAACGCAAAGCCTCCTCCATGGCCTCTGTCACTGCTCGGCTCCAAGCTTCCACTGTTGGTGCTTACAAAGCCGCTGGTGGCAAACTCGCCGACTTCCGCTGGGACCTTCAACATCGCTTTCTCGATTTCAAATCACCCACCCTCTCCGCCATCAATACCTCTGGTGGCATCCACTGGACGGCTCTCTGCCCAGAGGGGGAACAGGTCATGCTGGTTTAACACATCCTTCCATTGCGCACCGATCCTCCATCTCGCTACCCTCTACTGGATGGTGTTTTCTCGCGAACCAAATGCGCATCCAGCATTCCAGTGGCTACACACACCACCACTGATGACACTCCACGTCACCACCTTCCGCCTCCACTTATTGCCATGTTCGTGGAACACGCTTCGGCCTTCGGTGTTTCTCCATTGCAATACGCTTACAGCTACCTGGCACCTACCAGCTTTATTGACCATTCCTCATCTGAGTTTGGCGCTACATCCGCTGAACTATCTGACCTGGAGGAATATCTCCTCTGCTCTGCCGAGTACATTACCCAGGTACTTCACGAGGAACCTCTCCTGGTGGTGGAGTTGGAACCTGACACCTCCACTCCATCCACCTGTGCCACTCACGCCTATCCTGAAGTTCGTTACTCTGCCTCGACCGAAAAGTCGTTAAACTATGGCTCTCCAGCCACCGTAGGCCCTGACGAATACAAAGTCCGAGAAGCCGACGTATCTATCGACGAATATAAGCTCAAGTGTCTACACGGACTTTCTTCCGAAGACAGACAAGCTTATATCAATGCGATCGCAAAGGAGTTGCCCGATATAGTGCGCTTCGGATGCTTCAAGCTAGGTCTACCCGATGCTTCGATTCGTCCAATCGACAGTCGCCTGGTACTCAAGATCAAGACCAACTTCTCCGGGGTGTATATCAAGCACAAGGCTCGGTTAGTCTCACGTGGATCTCTAGCCTCCTCACTTGGCGCCGATTTCTTTGGGACGTCTAGTCCCATGGCAACGATGACTGCTATACTTGTCATCTTAGCCATTGCTGCTTACAGCGCGTTCGTCCAGTCTGACATAGACACGCACGTCTACGTGCAGCTCCCCGAAGGCATCAAATTGCTCGATCCTTAAGACGATAAATATCATGGCCGCCGTTTACCCACGTTGCTCAAGTCTCTTTATGGACTCAGGCAATCCCCATTGGAATAAAGAGATCGACAGCTACCTTCGGAGCCTTGGGTACAAAAGACTCCATGCGGACACACGCTTATACGTTCGCACCTCCACCCACGCTCGCCGCAGCTTGTCTGTGGATGCTATCGTCATATTCGCAAATGATGATATCCTGCACACTGAGCTCCAAGAAGCACTACACAAGCGCTTCTGTGAACAGTTCGAGCCTGTTCATACTCTTCTGGAAATGCGCGTCTTCCGAACGTCGAATGGACCCATATCGTTAGACGTTCAAGCCAAGCTAGAAGCACTATTCGATGACCATCCTATATTGAACGCACTCAGTCTGCTGAAGCATCTTGTGTCATCGACCTTCACCTACAAGGAAGGTCCCCCTTCCACTGATGTGGAAATCCACATTCACGACAACTTCGCTACCTTACTTGGCAAGTTGGTATTATGAAAGTTGCTTGTAGTCCATGTTCCTCTCAAGCTCTAGGACGCTGTTTCGAGGGTATGCACCCTCCTACCTATGTGCATGTCCAGATGTTCTGCCACCTACTACGGTAGGTACCTCGGTAAGCCAGCCAACCGAGCTCTTCGTCTCTGGTTTCACCCTAAAGGCAACGCAAAAAAAATAATAATAAATATCACCTGCACACCATCTCCGCCAATTGAATTGACTTATCGACCATAGTCGACTCTCAGGATAAAGATATTGCTACTGGCAAGTTCGAACCCCTGGTCGCTTTGGCGGATGCTGACAATGCTCCTTCACCGGAACAGGAAGATAAAAAGTCCACTACTGTCTTGGTGAATTCCACCTGTTCAACTGTTTATGCTGAATTTACCGCTGCGACCGAAAACGTCGTTAAACTACCTGCCAGCAACATCCACTGCCCCGGCAGCAGCTACTGCTTCCCCTCGACCTAGAAATCTCATCACCCCATGTGACTCGGCTTGCACATAAGGTTTAGACGCTCATATGTCACGTGACCTTCTCACCCGAAGCTTTTATTCCTTGACTACCATCGTCTCGTGCTCCACCCTCGAATCTGAGTTCAGTACACTACGTATTTGCGCTGACGAAGCAGTCTGGCTCCGCAAACTACTGCTCAAGCTCTCGTTTGAGGTTAATCCACATTCTACATTATCACGCAAGCTGATCCTCCACCCGATTTTTTATGCAGACAACAATCCTATTGCCGAGGACATGCGCTTCATCAGAAGCCCGCCTCTCTTGTCTGACAACGCTGCTGCCGCGCACACTCCCCTTATTCCCGACGGCTCTTCTCGCAGAAAAGCCCTTTATACACGATGGTACGATGGTTCAAAATTCGCGTGTATGTCGCATCACAGAAGATTCGCGCATCATGTCCCTGGCAAGTTAAATGTAGCTTATGGTTTTACAACGCCACTTTTAGCCGACTTTGCTACGTTTCGCTCTCTTCTAGGTATGCCGCATGTTACTGACTCAGACCAAGACGACACCTAACCGCTAACTCTGGTGACCGCAGTGCCGTTACACTAGTCTTTCTGTTTATCACTAATACATCTTTCTCTCCCTGGTAAGATCACTGGTACTCCTTCAGTCAGCATGGTGAACAATACTACTCTCGCCGACACTCCGCGTACTTTGCAACACTGGGTCTACTATCTAACTTTCCAATCAAACTTTCCGATCTCGTGCTCGCAGTTTGACAGTTGGACTTTACCAACCCAGCAACATACGATCCATGTCTCTGCACACTCTCCTTTGCATGTCTTCATCATCATCGGAGAAAGATTGCAGTATAATGGAAGTATTTCACCTTGATACTAACACCATGACCGATAGCTTACTACCGTGGCTACAATACCAACACCCTGTAGTCATGGTCACATGCAGTTTAATCTCCATTTGTACCCGTGCATGTAGGCTCCTCTGGTCACTACACTTCACGGACTCACGGAATTCTCGTTGCTCTTCGAGTTGACAAAGTATGTATGCCACGCACTGACTTAGCTGCCTTCACGCTCTCATTTCAATATTTGACATCATGAAAGAGTATTGCGGGTGACCTACCTACCTCCATCTGCGTGAGTCAGCATCTTGCAAAGCTACGGTTCGTCTTGTTCAGTGCACACTACTTATGTATTATGTACACCATTATCGATCATGATCTACCTAACATACGACCACCCGAATACCACTGCTCGCCCTGTATGACTAAATGCATTGGCTGCTTCTATCATTGGTACTTCTGATGCTTTGACCTCTGATGACGCTATTACCAAACACCACGACGACAATGTATTCACTCGGCGCCCACTGTACACTAACAATCTTAAGGGGTCCACTTCTCGTTGGGTATCCTTACCGCCGAACATTACTTCCTAATGGCTAAATGCTCAGTGCTGGATAACGTATGGCTTACGGACACCACCCCAGTGGTGCCGTATCATCCACACTCATGGTCTACTATGGGCATGGGACCTGAATTCCTTGCTGTCTCATGATTCCACCTCGACTCGCTATACACTGCCGACAATATTCGACTATGTGTCAGATCACGCTTCTTTGTTTCCTTCATGATCTCAGATAGGATTCTTACAACACCCTCCTTGAGTCCATGGTACATTGATATACTCATACTGGTCTTCGGTCGTCATTCTCTTTATCATCACGCCTCATATATATTCCTGGACTTATCCTCTACCCATATAACGTCCAGGTTAGCAAGCTGCGGATGATTCTACGACTGAACATGATCCGCGAGAAATTGTGTTTCTTCGTGTGACCTCTGTAGTTTCACTTCTTATTTGCTGTTCGCTAACAGTTCACAAGTTTTTTTTATTATTTGACCGCTCTCACTTCGAGGACTACAACCTCTACCTAACTTGCAAGTTTCATCTCTTTGACGTTGCTAACTAACTAACTAACTAACTTCAGACCTCACCCGAGCATGGGAGCCAGGCCGGACCGGCAGGAGCCGGTACGGAATCACAGAGGAAAATCACGCAGTTGGGGCCAGAGGCGAGGGACGAGGACGGACTTGTTGATGGTGGACCGCCACTGCGCGGTGTCTTGTGCGAGGTCTTGCAAAAGCGTCGCAGGCCGCGGACGTGTTGGTCCACGAACAATCGACCTGTCCGTCGCGTTCTGCCCAACCGAGCGAACCCCATCCCAGCGCGGACTTTCCGGGTGCTGACCGGCCAGCCCGGGAGGCGAGCAGGCACCGTCTCACTCCGGGACGGCCGGGGCCGCCGCAGGGAGCAAGCGTGGTAGGTGCCGTCCTCCATCGCAACCAACGGTTAGCGATCGTTGCATTCTAATGAAACAACGACGCTTCATGGAACATGATGCTCAGGTTGAAGTCCTCCATCCTCTTCCTTAAACATCGACTTGTGTGTCGCAACACAACTCTGCCAAGAGCGTTAACCGCTACCCAACTCACACTCTTAACGTGTTGATGTCTCTGCTCTCTGCTATATGTGAGATATAAAGGTCAGGCAGTCTCGCTACCTGTGTCTTTACTTGCGCATTCTCCACCTTACCCTGATCGCCGACCGCATGGTTGCGATGGAGGACGGTGCCTCATGAATCCTGAGCCTTGCGAGGGCATCCGCCCTCCCGGCGTAGGTTGGCACCTATTCGCCTCTCGGGCGGGCCGGTTGGCAGCCGGAACGTTCGCAGTGGGACGGGGTATGGCCGGGGGGCGCAGACGGAAGGTTATCGACGAGTGGGTTGTCAGTCACATCGCGGTCTCCTCGTCGCATGGCGACAAGCTTGATGATCACTCTCCGCCGACCCACCTTTCGGCGCTCCTCGTCTACAGGCCCGTGATTCCGGACTGGCTCCTGTCGGTCCGGCCTGGCTCCCATGCTCGGGAGAGGTCTGAAGTTAGTTAGTTAGTTCTCCACCTTTTTTTGTTTCCTCTAGTTTCCCCTACGAGCATCCCCGAGTGTTACCTTTCTGACCAAGTCCTCCAAGTCCTGAAACCAAGTCCCATAAGTCCTGACACCAAGTGTCTATGATGAACATGTTTTACCACTTCATGTGACCTCTGAAGTGCACTTCCTGCTCATCATGATGTCGTCCTTATCACATTTCTCAAGAGAAGTCATATTGCTCTGCATCAAGACATCTCGAGGGGGTGCAGGGGAATCTGCAACTCCTTACCCCTTATCCGTCCGTTGAGACCTCGATCTCTTCCTTACCCTTCTTCTTCCCTTTCACACAATGCATTAGTCTACGATATTGTGCTCACGCTCATCATCATGGCCTAGCGCGCCCCGTTGGTATGTAGTAATCACATGTTGCCTTGGTGTGTTTCTATGTATCGTCTGCCGTGTGCCGAGGCTAGGGGGGCTGTGCCCTTTGTTCCCCGAATTCCGCCCTGCCAGACTCACGCGGTGAGACGGGGTGGTTCCTCCGTGATCTTACCACCGCTAACGGGATTCTCCGCACAACTCCAGGATAGCTGACGTAATACCACACCAGCATAAGCTTCTCTCTTTGTAGCATCGCGCACTCGCTCGTGACTACGACGATTACTTTCGCGTTCCCGCTCACATTGCAAGACTGCAGCCTCGTCTCCAGCCCGCACCGCGTCCTTGATTTGGTCGCGCAATTCCTTGTGACGGCCATGATCACCTTGGCGTTTGTGCGCGAATCGCGTCCTCGTCGCCGGCGTGCGCTTCTTCTAAACGTTCGTCGCGGCATACGGCGTGGCGCAGACGATCAGCCTCGCGTTCGTGCTCGAGCGCGCGCATCGAGTCCTCGACACCGGCGTGCGCTTCTTCTAAACGACCATCACGCCGCTGCTGGTGACTTCGACGATTGGTCTCGCGTTCCCGCTCACATTGCAACATCGCAGCCTCGTCTCCAGCTCGTGTAGCTTCCGTGCGACTCTCGCGCCTTACGACGTCACGCAAGCGAGCAGCCTTGCGTTCGTGCTCGAGCGCGCGCATCGAGTCCTCGACGCCAGCGTGCGCTTCCTGTAAACGAACATCACGCCGCTGCTCGTGACTACGACGATTCGTCTCGCGTTCCCGCTGTTGATGCAAGATCGCAGCCTCGTCTCCAGCTTGTATAGCTTCCCTGCGACTCTCGCGCCGTACGGCGCGCAAACGCGCAGCCTTGCGTTGGTGTTCAAGCGCGTGAATCGCGTCCTCGTCGCCAGCTTGTGCTTCTTCTAGACGATTGTCGCGGCAGTGTTGCTGACGACGACGATTTCCTTTGCGTTCTCGCTCAAGTAGCATCGTCGCATCCTCGTCGCCGGCAACCGCGGCTTCGCGACGAGCGGCTCGCAAACGCCCCGTGTTATCGCGAATGGCCGTACGTTCGCGCTCGCCGTCGCGATCGTCTCGAACACGCCATAGCCACTTCCGCGCATGAACGGCGCGCGTGTGTATTTTCTTGTCGCTATTCCACTCCTGGGCGAGAAGAGTGGAATACCTGCCTCTTTTCAAATCACATTGCGCGTCTTTTTTCTTCCCGCGTGGATCCTGCTGCGGGCATCGCCCAGCGGAGTGCACGAAAGCCGGCATTCCCCGCACCATGGTCTAGAAGATGATCCACGTTTAGGTAACTAGGGAACAAGTAACTGTGACTTCACCTTAGGGCTTATCTCGCGTCGTTTCTCTTTTCTAGCAAGCAACAAGATATACGGATCAACACCTAAGCGTGCCGCAGGGGACGCTTGGGACAGACAGACGGGACGCACATCGAACTTCCCGTTTTTGCGAACTGTTTAATATCAAACATCAAGAAATACTGAGCTGGCGACGACGGTTTCGCGGACGCATTAATCACCCGAAGAGCTTTGGTCAACACCTGCAGAATATTCCGCAATGCAGTGGTATAAAGTCGCTGAAGTCCCGTCTCACCGTGTGAGTCTGGCAGGGTAAGTTCAGGGAACAAGGGTAGGTTCCCCTAGCCTTAGCACACGACAGATGATACATAGGACGACACCTAAGGTAACATATCATCCTACATACATACGGGGCGCGCTAGACCATGTTGGTGAGCCTGCGCACAAATCAGAGGACTTATACTTTATGTAAAAGGGAAGACGAAGGGTAAGGGAGAGATGGCGCTCCCAACGGACGGAATAAGGGTAGGAATCAGCAGGTTTCTCTGGACCCCCTCGAGATGTCTTGCAACAGAGCAACCTGACATCTCTGGCGAAATGTGATAAGACGGAAGAGACCGTTGATGAACATGAAGGAGTGTGTGGCGGTAACGCCCACCCCCCCCACTTTTCTGCCTGTTACGCTGCCTGTTACCTTGAATTTGGGGGTGTCACCCTGACATCTTCACCTGCTTTTCCACTGAAACCTATGTACCGAGTCTGAAGCTCTTTTCCAACATGGAGTAGGCCTCCAGGTGCGTACCGTCAGGTACGAGGTTGTCTGTTTAATTAACAGAGGCTTCGTTCCTCGTTGTCAGTGTAAACGCTTCTATGGGACCTAATGTCCTTAAGGAGTTGGGACTTAAAGCCCTACCTTGTGTAGTAGCATGTGGCAAGCGGAATGGTCTGTACACGCCTAAGACTGCACGCAGTCTCTACCATGTACCCGGAGAGGGTCAAATCTCTCTAGGTTATGGGCCCAGATGCGTAGGTGTGTGAGCCCAACTGTGTTGTACGTCTAAATCGAATGATCAATTTACGCCTGATCACGAGTACAATGCGACAATGTGTTTGGCGGTGGTCTACTGTACATGTTTGTTGTGTGACGGTATGTGCCCACCAGTTAAATTGGTTTGTGACCGAGTTGGGTCGGTCACTGGTCACATGCACTCGCATGACTAATAAAATTAAAATTTTTCCTATACAAGCCGCGGAAACTTGTACGGGTTTTTACTTCCATTCCCCAACAAAAGACTGACTGCTCCAGAACAAATCCATTCTTCAGTCTCAAGTCACCCTGTTTTAAATAGCATGTTGATTTGTTTGGTCTTGTCAATAAGCCCGCGTTTAAAAATCGCGTACTGTACATAGAACCCGCACTTGATAAACCCTTCATTCTTATGTGTCGAATCTGTCTATCAAACCTCTAACCTATCCCTTAATAGGTCACAATCATGTCAAAACAAAAAACAATATATACCACGGATATCTACAAACAAGAACAAATCCTCGTTGATAAAATTATTTTTTTTTGCAGGATTGCGTTTCCAAGATAATTCAACCAAGGTGAGCTTGCAAATTGAAACGCTTCGCAGGCATATGACAAGTCCATATGTGGACGCGTTATTCTGCTTTGATTCATATGAAGCTTACACCCGGAATGCTCCGGAATATAATCAACTTCTTGAACAAGAAGTCGATATTATCTTCGCTCAATGGAAAGCTGAACAAACTAATGATTTAAACTTACTTGATGAAGATGCCCTGCCCGAACATTTAAAGACTTGGCACGTCAACTCTTCCCATCAACAAACGGTTGATGCCCGTAATAACCCTGAACGACTTTACTACCAAGAGTCGTACAACCTTGTCCGTCCTGAATTAATGAGGATGTTAAACATGTCCTCACTCTATTAGATACCCGATTTCCTAAATCAATTGTGTATGATTCATCTTTAACTAACATATCCTTTACAGGTCTCTCTAATGTCGATTGGATCAAACACTGCGAAACTGGAGAGATTCGACCCTCTCCGGGTACATGGTAGAGACTGCGTGCAGTCTTAGGCGTGTACATACCATTCCGCTTGTCACATGCTACTACACAAGGTAGGGATTTAGGCCCTAACTCCGCAAGGACATTAGGTCCCATAGAAGCGTTTACACTGATAACGGGGAACGAAGTCTCTGTTAATTAAACAGAAAACCCCGTACCCGACGGTACGCACCTGGAGGCCTACTCCATCTTGGAAAAGAGCTTCAGACTGGGTTCTTCCTAGTCGTGAAAGAAAAGGGGCGGAAGGGTAAGGAAAAGGAAGAAAGAGGGAAAGCCGTATTACGGAGAGAAAACCCTCGTGTAGAGATAGGTGTGAAAATGTTCCAGTGTCGCACACATAATAGTGTAGCTCTCTGGACCCCCTCAACGTGTGGAAACAGTTTGTGCATTTCAGACGTTCTTGAGGCGGAACTTGTGCAATATACATGACAACAGTGGACAATGGAACAAACAACAACAGAACAGGACAAATTAATTATGATGTCGAGCGTGTTGTAATGTTACGCAAAGAAGCTGAATCAGTATCCACGTCAGATGTATGGTCCAATTCATCTTCGCTATTATCATCCAGTTCCTTTAACTCTGGAGAAGGTGAATTATGAACATCAGATGGTGGGTCGTTAGTAGTGTTAGTATTGTGCGTAGTCATTGCATCACTCAAGGTAACCAAGGGTGATGTGACAGACGAAAGGAAAGACATAGCAGAGTCGGGAGTAAGAGCGTGTAGATCCAATGCAGGAATAACACGATCATTTGCATCAGACATAGCTGCATGGAGATGATGAGCTGCTGCGCTGATTTGAACTTGCTGAGCCTCATTATACGTATCTGGAGGGAGCTGTCCAATATATGAGATAAGTGACCGAGAAATGATATGGACAAATACAGCAGAGGACGGGACTATGATGTCCTGGTGCATCTGAAGACTTGACAAGATGTTGTCTAATAGAGACACATGCTTGATGTTCTTAATCACTTGGGTGTTTAAATTTTCGTAAGTCTCTTGCATCTGAGTGAGTGAGAGATGTTAATGCAAGCGATAGTTGTTGCTCTTGCGCCTTCAATTGCTGTTCGGTATTAGTGAGACGCAAGGATAAAGACCGAACCTCTTCTTTTAATTGATGTAAAGATTCAGTCATATTATCGTTAGTTTTATCTGGCGTGGGTTCAGCGGGTGGATTGTCGATCGGCGCTGGTGAAACATCTTCAGAAGAAGTATCATCTGAAAAAGACGTCACTTATGTCCGAAGGGTAGCCAACCTGGATTAGCACATTTTCAAAGGCAGCTTGCTGCATAGGTGATAATTGACGAAAATAATTAAGCATTGGCGGTAATGTCTCCGAGGAGATTGCGCTAAATTGGTGAGAAACAAGTGCAGGCCAGTAAGTTCACCTAGTCCCAATCTCCAACCCCAGTAAGTTCGCCTAATCCCAGTAAGTTTCATATAAGTTCACCTGGTCAGTAAGTTCACCTAGTCCAAATCTCTAACCCCACCTGTTCCCAGTAAGTTTTATAAGTTCACCTGTCAGTAAGTTCACCTAGCTCACAACCCACTCCTTCGAGCTCGTCGCTCTCGCCTCCGCCAATCTAAGCTGCTTTGATCCGCACCGCCGCCACCCTTCGAGTTTACTCTAAATTGAGTCTAAAACCCCCAGTAAGTCCCACCGGTCCCAGTAAGTTCACCTGTCCTCATTCAACCTAGGGACCACCCCCAATCTCTAACCCCAGTAAGTTCACGTGGCCAGTAAGTTCACCTACAGTGCGCGTGTAGACGCCGGGGGGGGCTTATCGGTATTGCGCAGCACGTGTGGGGTAGGGTGGAGTCGTCGACCTCAGAAGAGCATATCCTCGGGTTGCGATCGACAGAGAGCCACGTAGAGCTGGACGTGACAGAAGACGGGTTCTGGGCAAGAGGACGCGGACCTCGCGGGCGTCTGGCCCTGGCTCTTGTGATCGTTTGGCGTAGGCGGGCCTTGTGGGATACAGGTTGGAGGAGCCTCGGTGACAACGACACGATCGATCATGTATCTGGTACCGTTGCAGTGGCCGTGCGACGGGTCGAGGTTGCGAAGACTTTAAGCTCGCGATCAAAGTCAGCATGCCGTTGGTTGTCAGGGAGTTGAAAACTCGACTGTAAAGAGCGAGGCGTCGGCTTCCGACCCAACCTAGTCGCGAAAAGAAACCCGACGCCTCGTCTCGGGAAAAAGGCCGCGGTCATGCGCGCGTTGTCAGCATCGACAACATCGTTTCGACGGGGCGTGAGAATGGCGCGCTGAAGAGCCGCCGCGGGTCGGAAACAGTGCTGGGGACGGTCGCCGTAGACGGCTTGGAGGATCATGCCTGGCTCGCGGCCTACTTGATCTTACCCTAAATCGAGGGACAACCGTCGATTAGTAGTAAGGCTCACTTGGAAGCAAGCTGCAACCTTTACAGCTACTTCTACGCCATGAGATTTTGTGAACTTTCGCCCTTAATATGTGGCCGAGATGTGGTCTGGTTACGCAAATGCTAACGGAACATGGCATGTCGTTTAAATCCTCACTCTTATATCCGCCAAACTTCAGGGAAAGACAGGCTATAGATTATGATGTCACGACAATCCCTCCCCATCGGACATGTCGTTCATACGTAACAGTCTAAAATAATTGGAGATCGGCCTTGTATTCCTCTCTCAAATAACCCCGACAGCGCGACTCAAGGCAGCTATCACGCACAGATAACGCGGGTTCCGTATACGCGATACGTACAGTTAAAACGCATACTTCCCTCCCTACATCATGTTCTGGTACCATAATTATCGCCAGATGGATTCACACCCTATTTTTCGGAGCTCCACTATCCGCAGATTTCGCACGTTACTCGGATTACAACAAACCCATAGCTCGACAATTGGTGAACATTACCCTTCATTATGTCCGAGTGACTTAAACTAACCTGCAATGTAAAAGGAATACTGGCTCGCTAAATGGTGAAAAAATGCAACAAAAGATGTGATGTGGATATTTCTTCTTTTCACGATGATCCCACTAAACAACGAAGATGCTGCGAGCCGGCGCCATTATACCCTGAACTGTGGTCGTGGTGGCGTGCACTGTCACTATCCCCACCATTTTAGTAATGCTTCTAACTCCAAGCGTTGCACCGACTAGCTTCCCCTAAATCGGAAGCATCAAACTATTTGTCGGTGGCTCAAGGATCAATCTACGCCCGTTGCGCTAAGCACCCAAGGCAAACTGTCCACAACGTCTAATCAACTAACCAACTAATAACTCAGACCTCTCCCGAGCATGGGAGAGCCAGGCCGGACCGACAGGAGCGAGTCCGGAGTCACGGATTGGCCTGTAGACGAGGAGCGCCGAAAGTCGGTCGGCGGAGAGTGACAATCAAGCTTGTCGCCATGCGACGATGAGACCGCGATGTGACTGACAACCAACTCGTCGATAACCTTCCGTATTCGCCCTACCGTCTAAATCGCAACCATCAAAGTCTGAGTATTTCCTGTTTAAACATTGCAAATTTGACGCACTTGCGATGATGTCAGGGAACACATCCGCCCTTGGTGCATCCCCGCCTCTCTCATCCTCAGCATCAGAATCCTCAGTGTTGGCTTAAGTTCTGTGCAGCAGCTGCTTACCGAAGCACAACAGACAGACTTTGTGGACGATATCCAACATCTTAGTTCACTGCTGTGCGTCAAAGCAAAGCGCATTCGGAATGCCCCCGCTATCATCACCCAATGAAGTATTCGCTTCTCGCTTTTTTTTCCACCCATTAAAGGGGTTGTCAAGCTATGTGCCGTGTACAAAAAGTGTTACAATAAAACTGATATGCCGGATACACCCTTCGTGCGCCATCGGTACTGAAGATGAGCTTTAAAACTGACAGGATTCGCAAATTATGAGGATCATCTCGCGCCTGAGCAACATGCATCGCACTGCTTCGATGTACCGCGCCCTTTCTTTCTGTTGATTTGTGTGATGTTGTAACTTGTCGACCATGGGATGCGTTATTCGCAACAATCAGCATCTCTTCCAACTTCTCTTGTTATAATGATCCAGCTGCCCACATAAAAGCTATCATCCTCCGCCTTGGAAAGTCCATTGCTATTAACAAGCTCACCAAATATGCGCTCATGCAGACTGCAACATCCTTACTAACGTTGATGTTCTAAAACTTTGTCAACCCTGACGCTAACGCCATGCTCTCTACTGCAGCTGCCCTTTATTTCGAGTGTAAATCTTGAGATTCTTGAAGCAGCTTGGTCCTTGTTACAATCCGGGGAAGAAAAAACAAGCGTAGTTACCAATCCTAAGGAGTTACTTAACGTGTTCATCGAACGCTTTGTCAACGATGTTTCTAATCAACTTGACGAAACTTCTTCCGAGACGGTACGCCAATGCTACACTACTTTCACCAACTGATCTCCAACTTGCATTTAAGAACCCAGACATCCGTCCTGTTCACCTGATACCATTAAGAACGTGTTAATCAAGTTGGCTACCCATCCAATTCATTCTACCTCTCTAATAATACTCTTCTGAAGATGTGTCACCAGCGCTGTCACCAGCGCCGATCGATAATCCACCCGCTGAGCCCAACGCCAGATAAAGCCATAACGACAATATGGCCGAATCTTTACACCAATTAAAAGAAGAGATTGGTCTTTATCCTGACGTCTCACTAACACACGAGCAGCAATTGATAGCACGAGAACATAAACTATCGCTTGTCCCTGCTCTAACTTCTCTCACACAGATGCAAGAAAGAAACCTACGAAACTCTAATACTAAGTGACCGAAAACATCAAACAGGTTTCATTGTTAGATAACATTTGTCAAGACTTCAAGTGCATCAGAACACCATAATCCCGACCTCTGCTGTATTTGTCCATATCATCTTCTCGGTCGCTTATCCGTATATGGAAGTTCCCCCAGATACGTATAATGAGGCACGCGAGTTCTAATCGACGCAGCAGTCATCGCAACCTACCACACAGCGATGTCTGATGCACTGATCGTGTTATTCTTCTGCATGGATTCTACAGCACTTACACCGATGCTGCTATGTCTTTCCTTTCGTCTGTTATGTCACCTTGGTCACCTTGAGTGGTGCAATGACTACGCAACAACACCAACGCTGCTAACCGACCTATCCTCCGATGATCATAAATCGTCTTCCAGAGTTAAAGGAACTGGGCGATAATAGCGAGGATGAATTGGACCACACATCTGATGTTGTGGATGCCGATACTGCTTCTTTGCGCAACATCACAACACGCTCCACGTCAGAATTAATTTGTCCTGTTCTGTTGCTGTTTGTTCCACTGTTCACTGTTCTCATGTATATAGCACAAGTTCCGCTTCAAGAACGTCTGAAATGCATAAACCGTTTTCACACGCGAGGGGGTCCAGAGAGCTACACCATTATGCGTGCGACACTGGAACATTCTCACGCCCTATCTCCTACACGAGGGTTTCTCTCCGTAATACGCTTGTTTTCCCTCCTTCCTTCCTCCCTTACCTTCCGCAATTACTATTCATGACTATGGAAGAACCCCGTCTGAAGCTCTTTCCAACATGGAGTAGGCCTCCAGGTGCGTACCTTCAGGTCCGGGGTTTTTCTGTTTAATTAACAGAGGCTTCGTTCCTCGTTGTCAGTGTAAAGCTTCTATGGAACCTAATGTCTTAGGGAGTTAGGGCTTACATCCCTTCTGTTAGTAGCAGTGACAAGCGGAATGTTCGTACACGCCAAGACTGCACGCGTCCTCTACCATAAAATACCGGAGAGGGTCAAATCTCTCCCGAGTCGGGATTTATGAATAGTATCCATCAATACACCTTAGGTGGCTTGGTAGGGTAGTACCAGGGATGTAAGGATCTGAATGCGGGATCCATGGTGTTTATCCTGCCGTCGGTTAGAGGAAAACTTTGTTTCGTTATATATCTTTAACAGGAACTCCAATAACGGACGAACGTCGTTAGGATCAACTAGCTTTAGCACTTCAGGATCGTGAGTCGAATTGTTCCCAGAGCGTGTCTCGTGGAGTTTACACCATTCCAATAAAGACTGAGAATAGCGCTCGTGATCCGAGGGATTAGCATATAGACGATATATCTCCTCGTGAGCTTTGAGAGTGATTATGGAATCATTGAATTGAATTGATGCTTCATTATTATTTAATTGCTTTGCCTGAGATTGGAAAGCAAGGAGTTGTTCGACAAATACTTGGGCATACCAATTAACATTTAAGGACATTCGATTAAACTGAGATTAAGCTCAGTGACATCTGTACATGACACTGTCTCATAGTAATGGTAAGCTAAAAGCATTACTGCACGTAGTTTATTAGGATGTGCAGCAAGTGCATGTATCTTCTTTAATCGAGGCCACATAGCGAGTGCGGCGCGTTCTTGTGATTCTAGATTAAAGAATGTGTACAAGAAACCAGCATGAGTTTCGCAGTGTTTGATCCAATCGGCATTAGAGAGACCTGTAAAGGATATGCTAGTTAGAGATGAATCATACACAATTGATTTAGGGAATCGGATATCTAATAAAGTGAGGACACGTTTAACATCCCCATTTAATTCAGGACGAACGAGATTGTATGACTCTTGGTAGTAAAGTCGTTCAAGATTATTACGAACATCTACTGATAGTTGATGTGACGAATTGACGTGCCAAGTTTTAAGATGATCAGGCAAGGCATCTTCATTAGGTAAGTGTAAGTCGTTTATTTTTTTCAGCTTTCCATTGAGCGAAGATGATATCAACTTCTTGTTCAAGAAGCTGGTTATAATACTCCGGAGCATTCCGGGTGTAAGCTTCACACGAATCGAAGCAGAATAACGCGTCCACGTGTGGACTTCGACCATATCCCTGCGAAGCACTCAATTTAAGCTTACATTCGTTGAATTGTCTTTGAAGCGCAATCCAGCGGTGGAGTTATCAAACGAGGATTTGGTTCGCTTATACATACCGTAGTGGATATTGGTTTTTGTTTTGACATAGTTGGGGACTATAAAAATAGGTTATAGGATTGATAGACAGATTCGACACATAAGAATGAAGGGTTTCTTGAGTGCGGGTCATATGTACAGTACACTATTTTTTAAGCGTGGGCTTATTTACAAGACCAAACAAATCAACATGCTATTTAAAACAGGATGACTTGAGACTGAAGAATGGATTAATTCTCGAGCAGTCAGTCTTTTGTTGGGGAATGGGAGGAAAAACCCGTACAAGTTTCCGCGGCTTGTGTAGGGAAAATTTTAATTTTATTGGCTATGCGAGTGCATATGACCAGTGGCCGACCCAACTCGGTCACAAACCAAATTAACTGGTGGTCAAATACCGTCACACAACAGACATGTACAGTAGACTACCGCCAAACACATTGTTGCATTGTTCTCGTAATCAGGCGTAAACTGATCACTCCATTATACGCACAACAAAGCTGGGCTGACACACTTACGCATCTGGGCCCATAACCTGAAGAGATTGGACCCTCTCCGGGTACATGGTAGAGACTGCGTGCAGTCTTAGGCGTGTACAGACCATTCCGCTTGTCATATGCTACTACACAAGGTAGGGATTTAAGCCCTAACTCCTTAAGGACATTAGGTCCCATAGAAGCGTTTACACTGACAACGAGGAACGAAGCCTCTGTTAATTAAACAGAAAACCCCGTACCTGACGGTACGCACCTGGAGGCCTACTCCTTGTTGGAAGTAAACTGCAGATCTAATTCTTCATAAATGATAAGGGCGGAAGGGTAAGGAAGGAAAGAGGGAAAGCCGTATTGCGGAGAGAAAACCCTCTTACAGAGATAGGTGTGAAAGGCGTGAAATGTTCCAGTGTCGTACACATAATAGTGTAGCTTCGGCATGGACAGTAAAGGCGAACGTTCTTGTTTACAGAAGAGAGCCTTCTCACGAGCTTTTTTTTTTCTTTTTTTTCAGGTTCTTTTTTTTGTCGGTTGCGGTATAGAACTTCAGCCTCTCGCGAGTCTCGCCACAACATCGGAGTGAGTTTTCGCAGGCGGCGGACAATCAAGATCCATGATCGTGTATCGGTTGGCAAATAAAGGCTGCCGGTTAAGACGAAGCATGAAGGGTGAGATCTGAGTCCTCCGGACCAATTACGATTAAACAGAAAGCAATGTACTCCGCGAATTCGGGCATTCCGTGATCTTGCGGTTTTGAAGACACGCACGGAGGAAAGCCTGATAAAGCGGTTGACCCTTTCCGCAGGATTAGCCTGAGCATGATGCGGAATCGTGGTACTATACCGAACATTGAAAGATGACAAAACTCTTCCATCAACTTGTTGACGAACTCTTCCCATTGTCGGTACGAAACTTCCTGAGGTAGATACACCTTTCGAGTAATATATTCGCGACAAAGACTCGAGGATTGACTCAGCAGTCTTATGGTGTAGTACGTCAAGAATCAAGAAATGAGAAAATGGATAAAAAAAGACGATGAGATATGTCTCGGGACCAGCACTGGGCAAAGGTCCAAACAAATCCATACAAAGGACGACACAATCACCATCATACACCGGTTGCTGAAGCAGACCTGCTCTCTTTGGTTCGGGCGTACGAGCTTTCTTGCACACTATGCAACCAGCAATGTAAGAGACCACCTCATTAGACATATGAGGCCACCAAAAACGTTCAAGTATCGACTGCACTGTACTTTGACGACCCATATGACCGCATTGAGAGGTGTGTCATGGTACAATCGGATGATGCGCGTCCGTAAGTTCGGGGTGCGACTATCATCGGGTGCAAGTCAGGTGCGGCCGGTAGAGAACATCCTTTCACCACTTGATAGCGATAATTGGCTCCGTACCGACGAAGAGAATGGCCTGAGCCATGCGATAACGAATGTCCTCGCAAGTAGCATCAGTGATCTGCTCTTTGGCTATCTCTTTCAAAGTCAAATTATCGGAATCTTGTCGATGTACTCTTGGTAATCATCGGCATCACGGAAAATACTAGGCTGGGTCAGCGGTCGTTGCTTCTGACGTTGTTTCGTAGCATGAGACGTGACCAATTGCATCGGATCATCGAGGATTTTTTCTCTTCCTCCACAGGCAACTCAGTCGTAACAAACGACAGAATGACATGGCACCCAGGTAAAGGTACTACTTCATCATCAACAGAAGAGGGAGTCTTGGCACACTAGATACGCGTGGTTCAAGGGTTCACCAAACTCGTCCGTCTCGATGACATGATCTATAGGATTGCGAGAGAGGACAGTCAGGGATGCTCATTCCCGGCGACTTCCTGGCTTGTAACCCAATTCAGGATCAAATTTGGCGAGCCGCATCGCCCATCGAGCCAACTGCCCAGACGAGTGCTTCGCCTTTCGTAAAAAAAGTCAAGTTGCGATGATCTGTTTCAAGGATCGTCTTGTGACCTTCAATATAAGAGCGGAAATGCTCAAGAGAAAGAATAACTGCCAGGAGCTCTAGCCGGCGAGGCTCATAGTTCCGCATCTCTTTCGGCACAGCTCGGCTCCAATACTCAATCACTCGTTCCTCTCGTGCCACCTTACCAGTTTCGTCCTTGACTTCCACGAGCTGAAAAGATACGCGCCCAGACCATCCTTGGAAGCATCCGAGCGGATCTCTAAAAGGAAGATCGCACTGACAGGAATGTAGTAGGAACTCCGCGAGAATCCACTAAAGCTTCGATGATCGTGTCCCATGCCCTTTGTCACTCAGGCGTCCACTCAAACTTAACGCCTTCAAGACACAATCGCCTAAGCGGCTCCACAATCTTCGAATAATTCTTCACATATCGGCGGCAATAGTTGCTCATGCCAATGAAAGTTCGAATCTGGGTCTTCGGGGACGTGATGGGGCAACGTACAGGGAATCGGCATCTGCTGCAACGCTTCTAGACGTCTTGGGATTCGGCTTCAAGCCCTCCGGAGTCGAAATGTCCCAAAAACTCGATTTCATCCTTGAGGAGGTGGAACTTCAGTTCGTCCACTATATCCTCGCTGTGCTAAATGGCACAACATCAATCAAAACTTGTAAATGTCGGTGGAGTTCATCCGATCCCATCATAATATCGTCGACAAACGCGACCAAGTCCTTATACATCCATGTGGACAAATCGCTGGCCATCTGCTTACAAAGAGAGCTCCTCCTGCTGTTTTACTCCTAGAGGCAAGCGCAAGAAACTATGGGCTCCAAGTGGAATAACCATCGTAACGGCGTCCTGAGCAGCGGCGTCCAAACGTAAGGTTATGATAACCCCATCGAATATCAATGCACGTCCGCCAACGGCGCATGGCAAGAAAAGCCAAAGCATCATCTTGACGAATATTCGGCCAACTGTCATTGACCAGCTGATCATTGAGCTGACGCAAGTCAACTGCAGCACGAAAAGCATTCGACGTCCCGGCCTCTGCTCCCTTCTTAGGCAGCATCAGTACAGGGAATCCCCACGGAGAGTTCGCCGGTCGGATGACTCCATCGCGACACCACTCAGTGATCTGCTTTCTGAGACACTCGAGCTTTGCTGGCGTCAACATATAGGCGTCTCATCTTGATAGGGTCGTGGGGTTTTTGCGCTTAAAGCGTAGAGAAACCGGTGGCGAGTCCACGGGTCTCATAATCGTATCAAAGAAAGACCACGCGTATTGCACGCAGTGGCTCAACATCATATTCGCATCATCATACAGATGCGGGTTGTCGGGATTTCCAGTCTCGAACAACCTTCTTGACTTCTTCCTTCGTCGGAATTACGACTTTCATCGCACCATTGTCCTTGACGTGCTCGGAGTCTGCGGTAACGGTACACCGTCCCGCATCGCGCGGCGCATCTTCCATGGCACATCGAACTTTCTTCGTATTTGAACCTCACCTCATTTCTATCGTATTTGAACGCGCACATTCGGCTCGCTCCTTACAATGGGATCTT